>JACEIK010010215.1:0-27787 GCA_018107945.1 Datura stramonium
ATATAAGTGTCCAAACAACCTATGCTCATAAGAGGACACATGTATAGCCCCTAGTTCAAACCGCAACTACAACTATCATTACGAACAATTTTAAATGAAGTTACCGCGTGATTTGACTCACTAATATGTCGCTCGATACGCGAGTCTCGGCTCAAATAAAGCATCTTAACCACTCCTTAAAGATATGGCCATGTATAGAAGTTTAACAACATATATTATAGCCACACCACACCGTACCAATACAGTCAACAACATAGCACGATAACTATCGACAAGAATACGAAATTCATGCCGAAAGAGACAAGGAAACAACCTTTTACATACCTCGACTTCTATGAACACAAAACTAACCAAAAAATTGATGATACACCAGTATAATGCCTACAAGTAGCGTCAACACCTCAAAATACAGCTATAAAAATCTGACAAGAAAATAATGAAATTGGAACTTAATCGACAAGATTTTTATGGACTAATCGGTAGAAACTTTGAATTGACAATCTACTGATGTCTATGAACTTATAATCAAACTAAATAACTAAGAATAAACAAAGGAAGTGGCTTACAAACTAGAACAATACCAAACAACCACCGAACTTGAAGCGAACACAATTAAAACATAAGCTAGTCGGTAGATTGGACATTCTAATCATGGAGCCACATTCGAATAATTAAATATGGAGTCAAAAATATTTTTTCCACTATATTTGTTTTAAAGTGTGCACACGCACACACACACTATAACACCCCAGAAATCCCTGGGACTAGCCCTTAGAATTAAAACTTGATCATGTAGAAAACTGATAAAAAGTCCTCAGTATGAGCCACAGTATGACTCATGAGGAGGTGATACGAGTTGTACTAGGACTCGTGAGATGAGGTTCTGAGGGACAATGGAAATTTTTCAATAAACCAAGGGTCATTCATATAAGTTGTACTAAGGCAGTACGAGTCATACCATGAATCGTGATATAGGTCCAGAGAGTCTGACAAGAGGTGACAAGAAAACCACGACTGCATGTCACGATTGGTACCACCATGGTATGGATCATACTAACCAATCATGAGATGAGTTTCAGAGAAGTGTTTAGGATATTTTGGTAGACCATGAATCATGGTATGACCCATGGTATGATTGCACAGATTGTGGTAGGATCCCGTGGGAAACTTTAGAGAATGGGGTTGGGCAGGGCCCTTAACCATGAGTGTCAGTACGGATCGTATGATCCTAGTACGACTCATAGGATGGGTCGTACCACTGGATGGGCAGATTTTTGAAATGGTTTCCCAGGGATATTTTTGTAAAATTTTTAGCTCTTAACTCCTAAACTACGTAGTATTGGGGTATGTTGGAAGGGGATTTAGGAGAGTAATTGATCAGTCTCTCCTCATTCTTTCCTAATATCTCAGAACTTCACCGTAAGAACTTAGACAAACTCTCAAGACAAAAACTAGGGCCTCTGCTTCTTCTCAGAAATGTCAAGCTTCTTCTCAGGGAATTCTCTTGTAGGTATGTGGGGATTTAACAAGGGTATTCCTATCACCCTTTTTTGCCCTAAAGTATTTTTAGAAACTCTCATCATTTCAACCCTATAGAAGTCATGAGTTAGGATTTCCAAACAGTTTATGATTTCCCTTACATTTTAATAATTCTTTCAGTTTTCCATGACTAGTATTATGTGAAACTCATGTGTTAGCTTCAATCATATGTATTCGTTTCTAGCCCTAGTTTTAGCATGATTTTTGGGTTGAACTTTGCATGAGTTAAAGGATGGTCTAAATTGCTACTTGTGCATGGGTTATTATTTGAGTATAATTTTCATCATGTATGTTATACTTAAAGTTAGTATTTTCAAATTATGGGTATGTCTAGTATTTTTCCATAGAGGTCAAATTATCAATTCAACACTTTATCAATCTACCAGTATTTTCAATAATCTCAGTTATCATATTCTTTAGGCTCTCAGGACACTTTCAGAAAAGTAGTTCTGGGTTAGCCTTAGAACATCAGTTTTGAGCTAATCAATTCAGTCAGTTATACTTATAAATTCAGTTGGGAGTAGTACTTAGCACCGAGCGGATCGGGGTTCTAGCGCACCTAGGTTCCCAAAACTACGTGCCACCATAGGTCTTTAGTCTGAATGGACATCAGTTTAGTGATCACATAGCCATGCCTTTATTCCATCGTAAATTATATTGGGTCCTATCAATATGGCGTATACATAGGACTACACATCTAGCTCACGTGGTTATATGTCGGTTAATAGGCACTTCAACAGCACAGTACAGTCCAATCCCAGATCTTAGAATATGTTGATGACCTTTAATTAGTTTTACTAGCTTTATAATATTTTTTGACTTTAGACTGTTATAGTATTTCTGATTTCAGACAGGGTCATTCCATATTAATTTTAGTGGTTTTACTTATGTTTTCTTATCAGTGTGATTATATTTTAAACTGCATAACTTCACATACTCAATACATTTAAAGTATTGGTGCATACTCCGTATGTTATATCGTTTTATGATATAGGCTCAGGCACTCAGGCTCAGTAGCATAATTAGTCTTTATCAGACCTAGTCCCGCAGTATTCCGCTGATGAGTCCTCATCCCCCAAGGGCCAGAGTTGTTCTTTCTATTTTTGAAAATTGTTTCAGTTTTTAGACTTTAGAGTTGACTGAGGGTTTGTCCCAGCAACTCATCTATTTCTTTTAGAAGGCTTTCAGACAGAGTATATTAGTTTCATCTCAGTTTCAATGTTATTCAGTATCTTATATGTTCTTTAATTATAAAAGTATTTGGTTATTTTTTTTATAAATAGCTTCTACTTAAGATTCTTTTTAAGTAGTTCGTTATACTAAGCCATGAGTTAGCTTGGAGCTATTAGTGGTTCTAAGCACCGTGTCGCGTCCAAGGTGTAGAATCAGGTCGTGACAAACTTGGTATCAGAGCATTAGGTTTAGAGTGTCCTAGGATGTCTGAAAGCCATGTCAAGTAGAGTCCTTTTCATGGATGTGAATTATGCCACACTTATGAGGGGGAGGCTACAAGGCGTTTTAGGAAAATTCTCTTTCTTTATGAATCTTATCATGCGTAGAGTATGAATCCCTAAAGATGTCCTTCTGACTCATGCTCTACCCTTTTCAGTTGACAATGCCTCCCAAAAGAGGAAATAAAAGGAGGAATGGTAATACTGACCATCCATTCCCACTAGCTCCAGTAGCTCTTCAGAACGATCAGGTGTCATATGCGGAATTCCGGGCTGCTATTCAGATGCTAGCTCAGGCAGTGACCAACTAGGTCAACCAACAGGTCGTTGTGCCTACCAATTCCAATGGGTCTACAGCTACTTCTAGAGTCCGAGAGTTTACTCAAATGAATCCCCTAGCATTTCATGGGTCTAAGGTAGATGAGGACCCGCAGGAGTTCATTAATGAGGTTTAGAAGATCACTCAAATTGGGGTTTTTACCTCTATCAAAAGTGCAGATTTGGTTTCTTATCAGTTGAAAGGAGTGGCTCAGATATGGTATAAGAATTGGAAGGAGGGAAAGAGGGATCGTGCAGGTCTGGTGGAGTGGGACGAGTTTCTGGCTGTGTTCCTGGACAGATTCTTTCTTCATGAGTTGAGGGAAGCGAAGGCTGTGAAATTCATCAACTTGAGGTAGAACGACATGAAAGTGCAGGAGTACGCATTAAAGTTCACCAAACTATTGAGGTATACTCTGGAAATGGTATTTTGTAATAGCCCAGAAGTCCCTAGGATCAAACTCAAGGATTGGAATGGAGAAATCAGACCAAACTGCACTAGAACACAGAATGAGTCATCAAGTGACTCATTAGTTCACTCAACGACTCGTGAAATGAGTCGTTGGGTGCAGGAAAACCAAGGAATGCTGAATCCTAGAAGTCTTAATGAATTTAGGTGACTCGTCTAGTGTGAAGAAAAGGGGAAACTTTAGATTCAGAGGGGTCAGGACGAGTCATTAAGTGACCCATTAGGTGTGATAACAAGCCGTCAGGTGGAGGCATCAAGCTAAGATCAGAAAGTGGGAATTTAGTCCGGTGGTGATGAGAGGTCAGGACGACTCGCCAAGTCCCCCAACGAGTTGTCCAGTCACTCGTGGTGACTGGCAGTGACCTTTTTCCCGTCGAATCATTAAAGGTGTTTTTGTAATTTTTAAGCTCCTAATCCATAGACTACGTCGTTTTAAGCTTGGGAAAGAGTGCTTTAAGAGGGATATTCACTTTAGAACTTTTATTCTACTCCTAACACCCTAATTTGAAGATCAAAATCCCTCAAGGCTCTCAAGAACAAGCTAGGGTTCTTCACTCTCATCCTCTCCAATTCTCTTTATGTTTCAAGCTAAGTCAAGAAATTAGTGAATCAAGGTATGTGGGGTTCATCAATGAGGGGTTCTTCCACCCCATTCCCCTTTTTCAATTGAAATCATGATCTCCTATTCCCCATGCCCTAATTTCGAATTTCTATGGCTTTATTAGGTATTGTTGAATTCCTCCATGATTCTCCTATAGGTTTAGCTATCTTGATCGAATTGATGATTCTATAATTAGGATTTTGTTTTTCTATCAAGTCTTCCATAAAATTACCATCAAGCATGATTATGAACTTTTAGGGTTAAAGTCCCTTCTATTGTAATCCTATGATTTTCTTATGATATCAACTCTCAGGTTTTAAGTTATGTATTATGATCATGATGTGTGATTTTTACAAGAACCCTTCACGACTTTATAAATTTCAAGTATGATGACCTTTTAAAGTATGAATAGCTTTTACAAGTATCATGTCTATGTTTATGGCCGACTGACGGGCCTCTTTCATGGCTAGTTTACATATTTCAAGCGTTTTCTTGTATCTTATGATTTTAACTAGACCATGTATTTAAAGTAAGTTTCATGATTACTATATGAGTCATGTGCATGTTTTTAGGAGTAGTATCTAGCACTGAAGCGCGCCACCCGTATGAGGAAGAGGCTACAAGAAGTTATAGGAAACTCACCTTTTTTCATGATCCATTTCGTGCAATGAAATACCTATCTATTCTTATAACTTATGCTATATGAATTTGAAGAAATATGCTTCCATGCCGAGTAAATGGAAGGAGAAATGGCAACGGGAATGGCCATGGAAATGACAATGGTGATGGGCATCAGTCGGCCCCACCAGCTCCAATAGATCCATTGCTCGAGCAGGTCACTCATGTTGAGTTCAGGGTTGCATTTCAGATGTTGGCGCAGGCCATGATCACTCAGATCAACCAGCAGGCGGTGGCCCATATACCTCAGAATGGAAATGCAGCAGCGACGATAGTGAGAGACCTTCTCAAGATGAACCCACCCGAGTTTTTGAGGTCGAAATTGGATGAGGACACACATGAGTTCATTGAGGAGGTGTAGAAGATCACCCATATTATAGGGGTGACCAGAGAGGAAAGTGCGAACCTAGCCTCCTATTAGCTGAAGGGGGTTGCTCTCATATGGTTCCTTCAGTGGAAGGAGAGTAGGGTAGTGGGAGCAGTTCTCGTGAGTTGGGATGAGTTTGTGACTGCTTTCCTGGATAGGTTCTTCCCTAGGGAGTTGAGAGAGGCAAAGGCGGTGGAGTTCATCAACTTGAAGCAGAACCACAAGACTGTTCAGGAGCATTCCTTGGAGTTTACCCAGTTGTCCAATTATGCACCAGAGATGGTTGCCGACAAGAGGGCTCGTATGAGAAAGTTTGTGAATGGAGTAGCAGATTCACTGGTCAAAGAGTGCAGGACTGCCATGTTGAACGGTGACATAGATTTCTCCCGGTCTGTCATATACGCCTAGCAGATAGAGGCGGAACAAATGAAGGAAAGGAAAAGGAGGCTAAGAGGGCTAGGACAGGGAGCTAGGGGCAGTCCAGTAGAGGTTCGGTGGTGGACATCACCCTCAATCCCACCATAGGTCATCAGCCCCAGCCCCATCATCAGTCAGTGTTCTGTTCAACCCAGGCATGATCAGAGAGGCAAAGCGTCAGGCTCTTGGGGACAGAGGAGCATGACAAGGAGCGAACTTTTTCAGCTTGTAGGAGGTGTGGTAAAAACCACCCTGGAGAGTGCTTGGTTGGTTCACATTCTTGTTTCGGGTGCGGAGGCCCAGACACATGCTTAGAGATTGTCCTTTATCTAGACAAGGCGACAACAGAGGTCGTGCCCCAACTACCACTTTAGCAGCTCCAGCAGCAGACCCATCTTAGTAGGGAGCCTCTTCTAATACGGGTGGCGGTCAATGCTAGAATAGGTTCTATGCACTATCTTCTCGTCAGGAGTAGGAGGTCTCTCCCAATGTGATCATTAGTATGTTACAAGTATTCCATCTTGATGTGTATTCATTGCTAGATCTAGGGGCTACTTTATATTTTGTGACTCTTTATGTATCTTTTAGTTTTGGAGTCAGTCCTGAAATCCTTTCAGAACCCTTCTCAATTTTTACTCCAGTCGGTGAGTTAGTTCTAGCTCGACGGGAGTACAGTTATTACCCTGTCACGATTCTTCAAAAAGTCACCTCATCCAACCTAGTGGAGTTAGATATGATCGACTTTTATATTATATTCGGTATGGATTGGTTACATGAATGTTATGCCTCGGTCAATTGTAGAACCCGTATAGTGGAGTTCAAAATTTTGGGTGAGCCAGTCCAAGAGTGCAAGAGTAGTTCAACTGTGCCTGTAGGTCGCTTTGTTTCCTATCTCAAGGCCAGGAAGATGATCTCTAAGGGTTGTGTGTATCATCTAGTTTGGGTCAAGGATTATACATTCGAGACCTCGACTCTTTAGTCCGTCCCTATTGTATATGAGTATCCCGAGGTATTTCCAAATGATCTACCAGGAATCCCTCATGTTCGGGAGATTTACTTTGGTATTGAGCTTCTCCCTGGTAGCAACCTATATCCATTCCTCCTTATAGAATGGCTCAAGCAGAGCTAAAGGAGTTGAAAGAATAGTTGAAAGATCTCCTAGATAAGGGTTTAATCAGGCCTAGTAAATCATCATGGGGTGCTCCCATTTTGTTTGTCCGGAAGAAGGATAGTTCCCTTAGAATGTGCATTGATTATCGACAGTTAAAAAGGTCACAATCAAGAATAAGTATCCCCTCCCCAGGATTGATGACCTGTTTGACCATCTTTAGGGTGCTAAGTGTTTCTAAAAAATAGACCTCAAATTCGGATATCATTAGCTCAAAGTCAGGGAGATTAACATCCCGAAGACAGCCTTCAAGACTCAATATGGTCACTACGAGTTTGTAGTTATGTCTTCTGGACTAACAAATGCTCCTGCAGCTTTTATGGATTTGATGAACAGGGTGTTCAAGCAATATTTGGATATGTTCATGATTGCCTTCATAGATGATATTCTCATATACTCTCGAAGCGAAGAGCATGTCTCTCATTTTAGTATTGTGTTGCAGACTCTCAAGGATCGCCAGCTGTTTGCTAAATTTAGCAATTGTGAGTTTTGGATGAACTCAGTAGCCTTTTTGGGCCATGTAGTGTCTAGCGAGGGAGTGCAGTGGACTCTCAAAATATAGAAATGGTGAAGCATTGTCCTAGACTTGTTAGTCCTACGGATATTAGGAGCTTTTTGAGTTTAGCTGGCTACTACAAGAGGTTCGTAGAGGGATTTTCATCCATTATAGCACCGTTGACTAAGTTGACCTAGAAGAAGGTCAAATTTCAATGGTCAGATGCTTATGAGAAGAGTTTTCAGGAGTTAAAGACTCAGCTCACTTCAGCCCTAGTATTGACCCTTATCAGAGGGTACAAATGATGGTTTTGTTGCATATTGTGATGCCTATAGTGTAGGTCTTGGTTGTGTGTTGATACAACATGGTAAGGTCATTGCGTATGCCTCTAGAGAACTTAAGACTCATGAGAGAATTATCCGACACATGACTTAGAATTGGCAACTGTGGTGTTTGCCTTGAATATTTGGAGGCACTACTTGTATGGGGTGCATGTGGATGTGTTCACAGCCACAAGAGCCTTCAATACGTGTTCACTCAGAAGGTCCTAAATTTACGGCAAAAGAGATGGCTAGAGCTTCTCAAGGACTATGACATGAGTGTCCTTTATCATCCGGGCAAGGCCAATATAATGGCAGATGCTCTTAGTAGGCTGTCCATGGAGAGCGTGTCTCATGTGGAGGATGGGAGGAAGGAGTTGGTAAAAGATGTCCATAGGCTTGTTCGTGTGGTGGTTCACTAGATTCAGTGGATAATGGTATGATTGTTCAAAATAGTTCAAAACCTTCCTTGGTGATGGAAGATAAAACTAGGCAAGATAAGGATCCTATCCTATTAAAGTTGAAGGAAGCTGTTCGAAATTAGACGGTGGAGGTTTTCTCCCAAGGGGAAGATGGAGTACTCCGATATTAGGACCGATTGCGTGTGCTAGCTGTAGATGACTTGAGAGAGCGGATGTTAAGAGAGGCTGATGGATCTTGGTATTCTATCTATTCAGTTACCACCAAGATGTACTGTAACCTACAGAAAGTCTATTGGTGGAATGACATGAAGAAGGACATAGCAGAATTGTGGCTAAGTTTCCGAATTACCAACAGGTGAAGGTTGAACATCAAAACCTGGAGGTATGCTTTAGGACATTAGTATTCCTACTTGGAAGTGGGAAGATATCAATATGGACTTCATTATAGGCTTGCCTCATACCTTCCGACAGTATGACTCTATATAGGTGATTGTCGAAAGGTTGACCAAATCAGCTTATTTCTTACCAGCCAAAACTACCAATTTAGCCGAGTATTATGATAGATTGTACATTCAGGAGTTGGTTCGATTACATGGAGTTCCTTTGTTCATCATTTCAGATAGGGGTACTTAGTTCACCTCTCAATTTTGGAGATCGTTTCAAAAGGGACTTGGTACTCAAGTGAAGCATAGCACAACATTTCACTCGTAGAAAGATGGTCAGGCCGAGCAAATCATTCAGACTCTTGAGGATATGTTAAGAGAGTTTGTGATTGATTTCAAGGGTAGTTAGGATGATCACTTGCCTCTCATTGAGTTTGCCTACAATAACAGTTGCCACTCTTACATTCAGATGGCTCCGTTTGAGGCTCTTTATGGACAAAGGTGTAGATCATCCATTGGATGGATTAAGGTAGGTGAAGCTACATTGATAGGGCCAGATTCAGTTCATGAGGAAGCTTATTAGAGAAAGGCTGAAAATAACTCAGAGTCATAAGAAATCTTATGCAGATGTGAGGGGGAGAGAGCTTGAGTTTGAGATTGATGATTGGGTATTTCTGAAGGTGTCTCCCATAAAGGGAATGATAAGGTTCGAAAAGAAAGGGAATCTTAGTCCTCGATATGTTGGTCCTTATAGGATTCTGAGGCGAGTTGGCAAGGTGGCATATGAGTTGGAGCTACCAGCAGAGTTAGCTTCAGTGCATCCAGTTTTCCATGTATCTTTGTTGAAGAAGTGCATTGGTGACCCTACCTTAGTTTTCCCGATAAATAACATAGGTGTGAAAGATAGCATTACCTATGAGGAGGTTCCGATTAAGATCCTTGATCGTCAGGTTCGGAAGTGGAGGAACAAGGAAGTAGATTCAGTGAAGGTTTTATGGAGGAATCAGCTTATTGAAGGAGATATATGGGAAACCGAAGCAGATATGATGGCTAGATACCTGTATCTTTTTCCTTCTGGCTCAGTTCCAGCATGAGGTACTAATTTCCTCCTTAGTACTCTATTTAGTTTCATGCAAGTTCATGTCTCCGAGTTTCTTTTTGCATGCATGTATGTGTTATAAATTTAGTTTAGTCATGAATATTAGTTTGGAGTTAGTCACTTCGTCAGTTTTCAGCTTCAGTTGTCTAGTTTTGGGATTGCAGTTCTTTCCCCAACCTTTCAGTACAGTATTTATACATTTGAGGATGAATGTTCCCAAGGAGGAGATAATGTAACATCCCAAAAGTCCCTAGAATCAGACCCGATGGATGAAACAGAGAAATCAAACCAAACTGCACCAGAGCATAGAATAAGTCATCAAGTGACTTATTATTTCACTTAATGACTCATGAAGTAAGTTGTTGGATGCAGGGCATCCAAAGAATGCTGAAGCCCAGAAGTCTTAACGAATTGAGGTGACAAGTCGTCCAGTGTGAAGCAGAAGGGAAACTTGAGATTCAAAGGGGTCAGGATGAGTCATTAAGTGACCTGTTAGGTGTGATGACGAGTCATCAGGTGGAGGCGTCAAGATAAGATTAGAAAGTGGAAATTTGGTCTAATGGTGACGGGAGGTCAAGAAGACCCGTCAAGTCCCCAATGAGTGTCCAGTCACTCATGGTGACTGGCAGTGACCTTTTTCCTTCCGAATCATTAAGAGCATTTTAATAATTTCTAAGCTCCTAATTCCTAAACTACATCATTTTAAGCTTCTGAAAGAGTGCTTTAAGGGGGATATTCACTCCAGACCTTTTATTATACTCCTAACATCGTTATTTGAATATCAAAATCCCTGAAGGCTCTCGTATTCTCCAATTCTTTTTGAGTTTCAAGCTAAGTCAAGAAATCAATGAATCAACATATGTGGTCTCCAATTTCTAGGGCTTTATTGGGTATTTTTGAATTCCTCCATGATTCTCCTATGGGTATAGCTATCTTGATCGCTGTAATTAGGGTTTTGTATTTCTATCAAGTCTTCCATGAAATTACTATCAAGCATGATTACGAACTTCTAGGGTTAAATTCCCTTCCATTGAAATCCCATGATTTTCTTATGATATCAACTGTCAAGTTTTAAGTTGTGTATTATGATCATGATGTATGATTTTTATAAGAAGCCTTCATGAATTTATGAATTTCAAGTATGATGACCTTCTCAAGTTTGCATAGCTTTTACAAGTATCATGTTTATGCTTATGGCTGACTCACGGCCTCTTTCATGGCTAGTTTACGTATTTCAAGCATGTTCATGTATCTTATGATTTAAACTAGCCCATGTATTTTAAGTATGTTTCATGATTACTCTATGAGCCATGTGCATGTTTTTAGTAGTATTATTTAGTACCGAGTAGGTTGGGGTTTTCGGGAACCCAGGCCTTAGAATTACATGCCAACATAGGAATATACTCATGTTAATCCTACCGGGCCTCTTTAGTGATCATGCCATGTCATCGTCCCTTGCCTGGCAAGCTTGGGGCGGCTCCACCCATTTGAGTGAGATAGTTGGGGCATTATGTAAGCTCTACCATGGTGATGTCGGTTATGATGAATCCTCTCACTATTCTTTATGATTTTTATGTATGTTTATGATTATGATAATTTTGCTCAAGTTATGTTACAAGATTTATCTTATGAATATAATTATGACTAGCTTATGAACTGTTTTGAAAACCTTGAGCCCTCATGCCTAAATTATGACTATTACTTCAGGTTTGAAATGTCCTACTCTCATGAACTCTTTATGCATTTTTGTTAGCCTATTTTACTTACCTCACATACTCAGTACATTCAAAGTACTGACTGCATACTCTATGCTATATCATTACATGATATAGATTCGGGTGATCAGACTCAGCCGCGTCGTCAGTCCTGCTTCCTCTCAGTTCAACTTAGCCCTGTGTTGGTGAGTCCTCATCTCCTGAGGACATTCTTTTAGTCATGTTATTTTGTCAATTAGTTTCAGACTTGGAGTTAGAAGGGGGCTTGTCCCAGCATCTTATCAGATAGTAGAGGCTTTTCAGATATAGACTAGTATGTTCAGCTTTTGGCTCGATGTTGTGATGTTAATGCTTTTATTTTTGTTTTATAATATTCACACTTTCGTGTATTCATGTTTAAGTTTTAAGTTTCTTCTTTAATTTTTTTCTCTTAAGTTGCTATGCACATTCCATGGGTTAGCTTGGAGCCATTCGTGGTTCTAGGTCTCGTGTCTCAGCTTGGGTCGTGAAATTGTTGAGCCGAGGGATCGCATGCACAAATTTGTAAACAGGGTCTCAAACTTGGTGGTTAAGGAGTGCAGGACTGCCAAGCTTATCAACAAGATGGACATCTCCAGTCTTATCATCCATACACAGTAGATAGAGGTGTAGAAACTAAAGGACTTGGAAAGGGAAAGTAAGCGGGCGAGGATAGGTTAGTTTGAGTATTCCCAGCTGAGGTCAGGTGGTGGTAATCCCCCCCAGCAGCAATAGAGACCTCCAGCACCCTCTGCTGCTAGTGCACCTCCTTCCAGGCCCCTTAAAGATCGGAGGGGTGGAGCATCAGGCTCCTAGTCTCAGAACAATGTCTCCAACAACCGCACTTTTTCGGTATGTCCTAAGTCTGATTAGAACCATCTGGGTGAGTGTTTTCTACTCAAGGAGAGTTGTTTTGGTTGTGGCCAGCTACGTCATGGTTTGAGGGATTTCCTGTTAGCAGGACCGGGGAAGGCCCAGTCCACTACATCAGCAACTCCACTAGGTCACTCAGCTCAGCAGGGTGCTACCTCAGGTACAGGTGGTGGTCACTGCCAGAATCGATTCGATGCCCTATCCTCCCATCAGGACTAGGAGAACTCACCTAACATAGTCACTGGTATGTTATGTCTCTTTCAGATAGCTGTTTGTGCTTTACTAGATTAAGGAGCCACACTTTTTTTGTGTCTTCTTATATTGCAGTCTAGTTTGATATTAATCTAGAAATTCTCCCAGAGCCATTTTCAGTCTCTACTCCGGTGAGCTAATTACAACAGGACAGGCATACAAAACTTGCCAGGTCACAGTGTTACATAAAGCCACCTCAGTTGATTTAGTAGAGTTAGATATGTTCGATTTTGACCTCATTCTTAGCATGTACTGGTTACGTTCTTGTTATGAATCAGTTGATTGCAGAACTAGAGTGGTTAAGTTCCAGTTTTCTAATGAACCAGTCCTAGAGTGGAAGGGTAGTACTTCAGCGCCTAAGAGTCGGTTTATCTCCTACCTCAAGGTTAGGAAAATGATCTCAAAGGGGTGCATTTATCACTTGGTTAGGGTCAAGGATTCTGGTTTTGAAGCTCCAAGTCTTCAGTCAGTTCCAGTTGTAAATGAGTTTCCAGATGTATTTCCCAAAGATCTTCTCGGAGTCCTTTCGGAGCGGGAAATAGACTTCGGCATAGACCTTCTCCTAGATACCCAGCCTATCTTAATTCCTTATTACAGAATATCTCCAGCCGAGTGTAAAGAGTTAAAATAATAGCTTAAGGACCTCCTAGACAAGGGTTTCATCAGAACCAACATCTCCATGGGGTGCCCAGTCCAATTCGGGCAAAAAAAGGATGATACACTTAGAATGTGCATCGACTACCGTTAGCTGAACAAGGTCACAGTCAAGAATAGGTATCCTCTACCCAAGATTGATAACTTGTTTTACCAACTCCAGGGAGCTAGCTATTTTTCCAATATAGATCTTAGATCAGGATACCATCAGCTCATGGTCAAAGAATGTGACATTCCGAAATTAGCCTTCAGAACTCAGTTTGGTCAGTATGAATTCGTTGTTATGTCTTTTGGACTAACTAATGCTCCTGTATATTTTATGGATTTGATGAACTAGGTATTCAAGCCGAATCTGGACATGTTCGTCCTTATCTTCATAGACAATATTCTGGTTTACTTCAGAATAGATGAGGAACATGCAGATCACTTGAGGATAGTGTTGCAGACTCTCAGGGATCACCAGTTGTTCATTAAATGACATTCCTCGGTCATGTGGTCTCCAGTATGGGTACTCAGGTAGATCCTCAAAAGATAGCGGTAGTTAAGGACTGGTCAAGACACACCTCTCCATTAGACATCAGGAGTTTCTTGGGCCTAGCCAATTATTACAGATGGTTCGCAGAAGGATTCTCCTCCATTGCCTCTCCTTTGACCAGAATAACTCAAAAGAAGGTGAAGTTTCGGTGGTCTAATGCATGTGAGAAGAGTTTTCAGGATTTGAAGACTCGACTCACCACAACCCCAGTTTTAAATCTTCCTGAAGGGTCAGATGGGTTCGTGATCTATTGTAATGCCTCCATAATTGGTCTTGGATGTTTTTTGATGTAGCATGGGAAAGTGATAGCTTATGCTTCCAGACAGCTCAAGGTTCATGAGAAGATCTATCTGACTCACGATCTTGAGCTGTCAGCGATAGTATTTTCATTGAAGATTTTGAGGCACTACCTTTATGGGGTTCCTGTGGATGCTTTTACTAACCACAAGAGCCTACAGTATGTTCTTAGTCAGAAGGACTTAAAGCTGCGTCAGAGAAGGTGGTTGGAGTTATTGAAGGACTACGACATGAGCGCCTTTTACCACCCAGGCAAAGACAACGTAGTGGCTGATTCCCTCAACATATTGTCTATAGGGAGTGTTGATCATGTTGAGGATGATAATAAAGAACTGGTTAGAGATGTTCATAGACTGGATCGGTTAGGAGTTCGTTTGGTTGACTCAGCGGAATGCGGAGTTGTAGTCCAGAGTGAGTCGGAATCCTCCTATGTGGTGGAGGTTAAGTCAAATCAAGATGAAGACCCAATCCTACTCAAGTTGAAGGAAGCAATCCTAAAGAAAGAGGTGGAAGCATTCTCCAAAGGGGGAGATGGTCTGCTCCATTACCAAGGTAAGTTGTGTGTTCCAGATGTAGGTGATTTGAGGCAACTAACACTAACATAAGCTCACAGTTCCAGGTACTCTATCCACCCAGGTGCCACCAAGATGTACCATGATCTACGAAAAGTCTACTGTTGAAATGGCATAAAGAAGGATATTGCAGAATTTATGGTTAAGTGTCCAAATTGCCAACAGGTCAAGGTTGAACATCAGAGACCTGGGGATGTGAATCAGGATATTAGCATTCCTACTTGAAAGTGGGAAGAAGTGAACATGAATTTCATTACAAGTCTACCTCGTGTGCGCCGACAGCATGACTCAATCTGGGTGATCGTAGATCGGATGACTAAGTCGACACATTTCCTACCAGTTAAGACCATAAAATCAATAGAGGATTATGCTAGAATGTACATCCGGGAGTTAGTTAGACTTTATGGAGTCCCCTTGTCCATTATTTCAAATAGAGGTACTCAATTCGCCTTGCACTTCTAGAATTCATTTCAGAAGGGACTTGGCATTCAGGTTCAGCTCAACACATCTTTCCACCCACAGACAAATGGTTAGGCTGATTGGACTATTAATACTTTGGAGGATATGATAAGGGCTTACGTGATAAACTTCTAGGGCAGTTGGGATGATAAACTATCTCTCATCGAGTTTGCATACAACAACATCTACCACTCCAGTATTCAGATGGACCGGTTCAAGATATTATATGGTAGGAGATGTAGGTCCCTAATAGGGTGGTTTGATGTTGGTGAAGCTACCCTAATAGGGCCTGATTCAATACATGAAACCATGAAGAAGGTTCAACTTATGAGAGAATGGTTAAAAACAGCTTAAAGACAACATAAATCGTATGCAAATGTAAGGAGAAGAGAGATAGAGGTTGTTGTGGATGATTGGGTATATCTGAAAATTTCACCTATGAAAGGGTGATGAAGTTTAGAAAGAAAGGAAAACTCAGTCTTAGATATGTTGGCCCTTACAAAATCCTGAGACGTATTGGCAATATGGCCTATGAGTTGGACTTACCTGCGGAGTTAGTATCGGTGCACCCAGTCTTCTATGTGTCTCTGTTGAATAAATGCATTAGTAATCCTATCTCAATTGTTCCTTTAGAGAGTGTTGGTGTAAATGATAGTCTCTCTTACGAAGAGGTCCAGTTCAAATTCTGGACCGTCAGGTTCGTAAGTTGAGGAACAAGGAGGTTGCTTCAGTAAAAGTTTTATGGAGGAACCAGCTAGTTGATGGAGCTACATGGGAAGCTGAAATAGATATAAAGGATAGATACCCTCACCTCTTCCCTTCCAGCTCATCTTCAGCACCAGGTACTAAATTCCTCCTCAGTATTCTATTCTATTTCATATTAGTTTCATGCTCATCAGTTTTATTCATGTCTTAGTGTGTACCCTTGTTGTATGAATTGAATTAGAGTGTCTATCTCATTTTGGAGTCAGTCATTCCTTCAATATTCAGTTTATAGTTCTCAGTTTCGTAATTACAGATCTTTCCGTATCTTTTCAGCTTATTTAGTTCCCATTCGAGGATGAATGTTTCCAAGGGGGAGATATCGTAACACCTTAGAAATACCTAGGACTAGCCCCTATATTAAAACTTGATCATGAACAAAATTGGAAAAATGTCCTTAGTACGAGTCGTGAGGAGGTGGTATGAATCGTACTAGGACTCGTGAGATGAGGTTCTAAGGGACAATAGAAATTTTCTAGTAAACCACGGGTGATTCATACGACTCATCCTAAGGTAGTGTGAGTCGTATCACGAATCATGATACAGGTCCAGAGAATTTGACAAGAGGTGACAAGGAAACCACAAGTGCGTGTCACAATTCATACCATCATGGTATGGATCGTACTAACCAGTCATGAGATGAGTTTAAGAGAAGTGCTCAGGAGATTTTAGGAAACCATGGATCATGGTAAGCTCCCGTGGGAAACTTCAAAGAATAGTGTTGGGCAGTGCCCCTAACCATGAGTGTCAGTACGGATCGTATGATCCTAGTACGACTCGTAGGATGGGTCTTACCATAGGACATGCAAATTTTTGAAACAGTTTATCGGTCATTTTTTTTGTAAAATTTTAAGCTCCTAAATCCTAAACTATGTATTATTGGGGTATTTTTGAAGGGGATTTAGGAGAGTAATCAATCAGTCTCTCCTCATTCTTTCCTAGTATCTCAGAACCTCACCTTAAGCACTTAGATAGATTCTCAAGACAAAAACTAGGGCTCCTGCTTCTTCTCAGAAGTCTCAAGCTTCTTCTAAGGGAATTCTCTTGCAGGTATGTGAGGATTTAGCAAGGGTATTACTTTTACTCTTGTGCCCCAAAGTATTTTCAGAAACTCTCATCATTTCAACCCTATAGAAGTCATGAGTTAGGGTTTCCAGACAATTTATGATTTTCCTTGCATTTTAATAATTCTTCCAGTTTTCCATGACTAGTATTATGTGAAACTCACGTGTTAGTTTTAATCATACGTATTCGTTTCTAGCCCTAGTTTTAACATGATTTTTGGGTTGAACTTTGCATGAGTTAAAGGCTGGTCTAAATTGCTACTTGTACATGGATTACTATCTGAGTATAATTTTCATCATGTATTTATAGTTAAAGTCAGTATTTTCAAATTATAGGTATGTATAGTATTTTTCCCATAAAGGTCAGATTATCAATTCATCACTTTATCAGTCTACTAGTATTTTCAATAATCTCAGTTATCAAATTCTTTAGGCTCTCAGGACACTTCTAGAAAAGTAAATCTGGGTTAGCCTTAGAACATCAGTTTTAAGCTAATCAATTCAGTTAATTATACTTATAAATTCAGTTAGCAGTAGTATTTAGCACCGAGTGGAACGGGGTTCCAGCATACCAGGTTCCCAGAACTACGTGCCATCGTAGGTCTTTAGCTTGAATGGGAACCAATTTAGTGATCACATAGTCATGTATTGATACCCTGACAAGGTATATTAGGTCCTATCGATGGAGCGTATACATTAAACTCCACATCTAGCTCACGTGGTTATATGTCGCTTAACAAGCACTCCCACAGCATAGTACAGTCCAGTCCCAGATCTTAGAATATGTTTATGACCTTTAATAAGTTTTACTAGCTTTACAATATTTTCCGACTTTAGACTGTTACAGTATTTATGATTTCAGACAGGGTCATTCCTTACTTACTTGTTTTACTTATATTTTCTTATCGGTGTGATTATGTTTTAAACTGCATAACTTCACATACTTAGTATATTCAAAGTACTGACGCATACTCCCTATGCTATATTGTCTTATGATATAGGCTCAGGTACTCAGGTTCAGCAACGTGATTAGTCTTTGGTAGACCCAGTCCAATAGTATTCTAGTGGTGAATTCTCATCCCCCGAGGGCTAGAGAAGTTCTTTCTATTTTCATAGATTGTTTCAGTTCTTAGACTTTAGAGTTAGCTGGGGGTTTGTCCCAGAAACTCATCAGTTTCTTTTAGAAGGCTTTCGGATAGAGTATATTAGTTTCAGCTCGAGTTTGAGTGTTTGATTGAAATTCAGTATCTTATCAGATGTTCTTTAATTAAAAAAGTATTTGGTTATTTCTTTTTAAATAGCTTTCGCTTAAGATTCTTTTTTAGTAGTTCAGTCATAATTGAGTTGTGCTAAGCCATGGGTTAGCTAGGAGACATACATGGTTCTAAGAATTGTATCGTGTTCAGTGTGTAGACTCGGATTGTGACACACACACACACACACACACACACACACACACATATATATGTGTGTGTGTGTATGTATGTGTGTTGAGGAAATGGAAATGGAGATTGGAGTAGCATTCTCCAAATGATATGATGGCAGAATTCTTTTCATGGCATAATCCGCTGAAGTTTGATATCTCAGCTGGTTTTGGCCGGCTACATCTTTTGATGGTTTCTTGGAGGCAACTGATTTTGCTTGCTATTTGACAATAGCTTGTTGTTTGGGACTTGTTTGCTGCTGTGTCAGCAATAATTTGTTCTCACTTGGTGAAGTAAGGGCTGGAAATTATGAGGTTCCCGGGAACATCTGTCTTCTTTTTTTCTACTCATTTGATCTTCCCTGCCAGAATTCTCTAGTAAGGAAATCTGGAACAGAGTTTTAGCTCCCTTTAATATATTCTATGTCAAACTCCTTAGTTGAAGTTGAAGGGAATGTTCGTAAAAAAGGGTCTGTTCTCTTTCAGTGCACGTTTGTATAACGTGCACCGGCCATGGGGTGAAGAGCTCAGATCCCTACTCAAAAGCCAATTATGGCTTAAGATGCAAAGGTGAGAGTAGGGAATCAGCAGAAGCAGAAGATATTACTAGAGGGAGGTATTTTAGTTGCAACTAAGTACGATTGGGTAGTGAGGAGGATGGGAATCCTGCGATACAGATGTTTAGTGAGATGAAGTTGGCAAGTGTGATGAGATCTCAGAGTGGAGGAAAAGTAAAGCAGAATATTTTGCAAGGAGATCGAATGACAAGATAAAAGTACAGGGTAGATCTAATAAAACAGTAATAAGGGGAAAGTATCGTTAGATGCACAACATGAGTGGGATACTTTAATTTAGGCCTCAAACAGTGGAAGTAAGACATCTTGGGTTGATGGGGTGGAGACTGAAGAGATAAAAAAACCATCCGTATGGGATAATTTGATTTAGCTAAGATATCACATGATGACTTTAAATTAGAATTTGTTGCTCTAGAGGTACATAGGGTATCAACTGTTCGTGTAATTGCTAAAGAGCACATTAGTACAGAAATAGAGTATTGGAGGAATGCAATTGTGTGCTATGTACTAGGGGCTCACCCCCCATTTGTTGTGTTGAATGGATACATTAGAAGGTTATAGGGAAAGTATGGAATTAATAAGGTGGAAATGTTGAAGAATGGAATTGTGCTGGTGAGGTTTGATAATGGTGAGGGGAAGAATGAAGTGATTCAAGGGGGAATATATCACTTTGATAACAAACCTTTCATTGTAAAGGCTTGACACCCTGATATGGAATTTAAGAGGGAGGAACTTTATACAGTGCCTATATGGGTGAAGCTACCAGGTTTGGATATCAAATACTGGAGCCCAAAAGAGCTGAGTAAGATAAGGAGTTTAATTGGAAAACCATTGATGATGGATGATCACACTAAAAAGAAGATGGGATTAAATTTTGCTAGGCTGTTGATAGAGGTGGAAATGGATGTATAACTACCAAATAAGGTGTATTTTAAGAATGAGAAAGGAGCACTGATGGAGCAGAAGGTTCAATACGAATGGAAGTCAACATTATGCAAGTGTTGTCAGAAATACGGTCATAAGGAGGATGCTTGTCGAGCCAAGAATCCTAAGTTAGGTACAACACCACAGCCTAAGTTTAAAGCCAATGTGGTGGACACAAAAGTGAAGGTACCTGTAGCCACAACTCAGTTGGAACCAGGAGAATCTAGTGATAAAAAAGTCTCATCTAATGAAGGGTGGAGTACTCCAAGTAATATTGTGCAACAGAAGAAAAGGGTTGTATAAGTGATTGAAGAAGGGATAATGCAAACAAATCCATTTCAGGCATTAGGGAAGGATTATACTAGCTAGCAGGTTGACATAAGTTCAACCAGTAATGGTGGAGGCACTGCTAGACCTCCTCATGAAATCGGATAATATCATGTGTTGGAATGTTAAATTCCTCTTCCAAACAAAAGGAGGTAAAACTCCTTACTAAATAAAGAGAATATGGGGTTATTGGGAATAGTGGAGACTAAAGTGAAGGTGAGTAATATTGACAAAATGACACAACAATTATTTGGGGTATGGGACTACATGACAAACCTAGTAGATCATTATAATGGTAGAGTGTGGATAACTTGGAGACCTGATTGGTTCAATGTGAGATATATAAGCAGTATCGCACAAGCTATTACTTGTCAAGTTGAACATTGTGGCTTACAGAGAAGTTTTATCTTCACTATAGTTTATGCATTTAATACTAAGGAAGAAAGAAGGAGTCAATGGAGTTATCTAGAAATTGTGTTTGGTGGAATTAATATGCCTTGGTTGATCATAGGGGACTTTAATTCTATTTTTAATATGGAGGATAGGGTGGGAGGAAGTCCTGTTAGTCATGCTGAGATTGTGGATTTCCAGAATTGTGTGGAGGACTGTGGTTTAGTTAGTATGCCCCAACAATAGAGTAAATATTCTTGGAGTGATAGACATGGGCACATAAGAATTCTAGCTAAACTTGATTGGGTGGTTATTAACAATGAATGATTGAACTATATGCCTGATTTTTATGCACTATATTTTCTTGAGGGAATTAGTGATCACTGCCCTGTGAAATTAGTTTCCTTGCAGGCAACTAGGAAGGGAGGAGAAGCTTTCAAATATTGTAATGTATGGGCAGCCATCCTAATTTTCAAGATCTTATTAAAGAGGGGTAGATTGCTAAGGTAGAAGGGTACACTATGCTGCAAGTTGTTAAGAAGCCTAAGCTACTGAAGGAAAAATTACGACAGTTAAATGGCCAACACTTTAGGAACATACTCACAGAAGCAGATGAAGATAGAGTAGAATTGGCTTAGGCTCAAGCAAAGTTACACTTGAATCCTCTGGATCATACATTGCAGGAGGAAGAGAAACACATCTATCAGAATTCAGGAGAACATCATATTTGGCTGAACTATACCTCCAACGGAGAAGAAAAGTTAATTGAATGAAGTTAGGGGATGATAATACAAGATATTTCTACTCAGTGATAAAATATAGAAAGCTCCAACAGGCTATTGTTCAACTCCATGATGATCAAGATGTTCTCCAAACTGATCAGCAAGTTGGACAGATATTTGTTGACTATTATCAAGCATTGTTGGGAAAGAAGGAGAATCAAAGAATCAAAGAAGATATATAAGTGATAAGGAATGGGCCTATCCTAAATTTGGAGCAACAACTTGAATTGGTGCAGCCTTACACTATCAAGGAGGTCAAAACTGCTATGTTCAGTTTAGGTATTAATAAAAGCCCTAGTCCTGATGGATATGGTAGTATTTTTTTCAAAGCTGCTTGGGATGTAATTGGAGATGATGTTACAAAGGCTATCTTGGATTTCTTCAGTAATGGTAAACTACTCACTCAGATGAATGCAACCATTACTGATTTGATTCCTAAAACAGATGTTCCACAGTATGCAAGTCAATACATGCCTATATCTTGTTTCAATGTGTTGTATAAGTGAAACTCTAAATTAAGATGTATGAGATTGAGGAAGGCAGTGGGAGTGCTAGTAGATGGCAATTAAGCAGCCTTTGTAGAAGGTAGATCATTGACATAATGTCTTGATATGTCATGATATACTAAGGCATTATAATAGAAAGACTTCCCCTATATGCTTGATGAAAATAGACCTAAGGAAGACCTATGACATGGTGAGTTGGGACTTCCTCCAGAAGCTTTACAGGTATATGGGTTTCAAGTGTCATTTGTTCACTTAATAATAAAGTGTGTGAAAACAACAAAATTCACTGTGAAGGTGAATGGTGAAGGGTATGGATACTTTTATGGAAGGAGGGGACTTAGACAAGGGGATCCAATGTCACCCCTACTCTTTGACCTTGTAATGAAATATCTGACAAGGGTGCTGAGGAAGATGAGTGAAGTTCCAGATTTTAAATATCATCCCATGTGCAAGATAAGTAAGTTAACTCATCTCATAATTGCAGATGATCTGATGTTGTTTTGTACCGGTTACATGTCTTCTATTCAGAAATGTATGGAAGCTTTACAACACTTTAATGGAGCTACTGGCCTTGTAGCAAACACAGATAAGTATAATATATTTCTAACTGGTATTGATGACAACAAAAAGAAACAAATATTGACAAACATAGGGTTCTCCATAGGAACTTTGCCTATAAGATATTTAGGTCTCCCCCTAAATGCTAAGAAATGGAGCAGAGTTGAATGCCAATAGTTGGTGGATAAGATCACATAGAGGATTAGCACAATATATGCAAAATAACTGTCCTATGCAGGTAGAGTATAGATAATCACAACAATATTGTTTTCAATGTATAACTTTTGGGTGCAATATTTATCTTGCCTCAAAGTATATTGAAGGAGATAGATAGAAAGTGCAGAAAATATCTTTGGGGGAGCTCAAAAGGAAAAAGGAAGGTGTCTTTGGTGGCATGGGACAAAGTGTGTGTGCCAAAAAAATATGGGGGGTTGAATGTTAAAAGCTATAAGATATGGAACATAGTTTCTATGGGGAAATTGTTGTGGCAGGTAGCTACTGAGAAGGATGTACTATGGGTCAAATAGGTTCATGAAGTCTATATAAAAAGGGGGGATGATATTTGGACACATATTCCACCATAAGGGAGTAGTTGGTATGGGAGGAAGCTGAACACTCTGAAGCATGGAATGAGTGATTGGTACAATAGAGGAAGATATACACTAACTGGGAATGGTTCCTACTCAGTACCTTGCAGCTATGTCAAGCTACAAGGCCACTTGCCAAAGGTGAGGGAAGCTGACTTAATATGGAGCTCCATAATGGTACCAAAACATAGAATGATACTGTGGTTAGCTTAACATAACAAACTGTTGAATAAGGAAAGATTAAGGAGATTGAACATATAGGTAGATCATTGGACTGTTGTTTGTGTGATGAAGGCATAGAGGAAACTGCACATCACTTGTTGGTTGAGTGCAAATGGATATCAGAGGTGAGATAGGAAGTAGGCACTTGGGTTGGTATCAATATCAGCCATAGAGGTGCCAAACAAAGCATACAATGGATCAAAGAAAGACATTGGAAGCAATTTAAGAAGGAGGTGGTAGCTGTTGTATAGGGAGCACTAGTTTACTACACTTGGCAGGCAAGGAATTGAAAAATTTTCAGGAAGATTACTGTAAATAAAGAGTTTATAGTAGCACAAATTATAAAGAAGATCAAGGAAAGAGTTAGCATGGTAGGAAGATCTAGGAAAGCTTGTAAATGCTTACACAAAGTTGATAGAATTTGTGGATATGTTATACTAGTTTTTCTGCCTTGTTCCATTATTGAGGTCTAGCTACTTCGTCCAAGTTGGAGGAGTGTTGAAGGCTCTTTGGTTGTGCAAATTTTTTGGTGTTATGTTAATATTCATACTTTATTACCAAAAAAAATAAAAAATAGATAAAATAACTTGTCATCTAGAAAATATATATATTTAGAGGTAAGATNACGTTTTGCGGCTTTATAATCAATTCGTAACAAAAAAATTTAATTTAGTAAATCAGTTTGAAATTTTGAAATACATAGGACAATGGCCAAAATTTCTTTTTTTTAATAGTTGGATAATTTTGTTGGGCCTTATTCCAATGCTTGTATGCAAATGCAATAATATGCTCCTTATCATTTTCTCTTTGTTTCAAAATGCCACCATAACTAATGTCTGATGCATCTGTTTCAACTATTTTGAATGCAGAGGGATCAAAAAGAGATACAGAAGGAAGATGCCTAATATTTTGTTTGATTTCTTTAGTAACATTGGTGTGAACATGGGTCCATGAAGGTGGGGTTTTTTCAATCTATCATGGAGGGGTCTTAGAAAACTACAATATCCTAGAATAAAATCTGCTACATAATAACACACCCCAAGATTTGTTGGAGCTAAGTTTTGTCTAAATTTTGATCGAAAAATTTGTGTACAAATTGGATATATCGTTAAATGGGGTAATGGTACCCTATTGGATATTATACCCGAGAAAACGAATGTTGATTTGAAAGAGACTATACTTAGTCTTAGATAAAACTAGGCCATTTTCTTTGATTACGTTGAAGAAAGTTCTCAGGTGCTTGAAACCACCTTGAAGAAAATTGAACTTTGACATAAATATCAAATAAAATTTTAAGTATTACAATAAAGAAAAAGGAGCAAGCTCTAACCAAGTCTTCCTTAGAGAGAAAGCTTGTGCAAGAAAAGATACCAAGTGCCCGAAGTGACTTCCCTAAGATAATAGGGGAAGAATACGAGGAATAAGGATAGGAAGCAAGTAAGAAATGATTACAAGTACAAGAATAGAAATGCAAATAAAATAAATGAATTAGGTGGCAAAGCCGATGATAATGCAATAAATAAATAATAGTTAGGGCAATAACTAAAAGTAGGTGGCTATGCCAATCATATGCAATAAAATGAAAAAGACAGGTTAAGAAAGTGAAAGGTTAGAAAATTAAAATTTGATATAAATATTAAATAAACTTTAAAGTATTACAATAAAAGGATTGGAGCAAGCTCTAACCAAGTCTTCCTTGAGAGAGAGAAAACTTTTGCAAAAAAAGATGTCTTACAAATGAAACGGAAGAGGCTATTTATAGGCAAAAGTTGCTATAGTGAAAGTGCTACAGTGAAGCAACAGTATTGCTATAATGAAGCTATAGTATCACTCTCAATAATTTGTCTGATGATATCATGCATGACATCAGTTTTGGTGATGTCTTGATGATGTCATTGTTGATGTCAATTCAGCTGGAAATTGATGCAGGAGTTGTCAATTCACCAAGTTCTTGTAAATATTTATTTGTATAATTATTTTGTTCAAAAATGATTTTGATATTTTTGCTGTTAACAACTTCATTGTCGGCTTTTCTTTAAAGGGATTGCGACAATAGAGTTATCAGCATAGGTTGTTTAAAATCCTTGTGAAGGAGGAAGCTCGGATGTGATCTCCCTGCCATTGCAAGTTTTTCACACTTATGAAACGTTGATCGATTTAGAAAAAGGGAAATATAATTGATGATAATCAGCACAAGCTTCAAAATATTCAAAGAAATTAATTTGTTTCTGCACTGAGTTTAAAATTTCATAATAAATTTCTTAAAGACTTTTTTTGTCGTCATTATGAAAGCGCTTAGAAAACCAAGTTCTTTTCAAAATATTTCTCAGAGAGTAAAACTCTGCCGGAAGTGTTTCTTTGTCAATTTGAAAATATTTGTTTTAAAATCCTCAACTGACCACCTAATAATGAGTAAGTAGAGGATTGAGGTTGGTCATCATTGACTTTAGTTGCAGGAGGGATTTCCACCGAATATGTGGCTTGAGGGATTCTAGATTCAAAGTTGACAGTCTCAACTCTAAAAGGGAATGAAGAGATTGAGTGTCTAGTGTCTTGAATCTCTGATTTTGCAGAGTAGGCAGTATAGACTCTTTGGCTAAGAGACCTTTGGAAGGAGATAGAAACAACTCCACTAGAAAATTGTTGAATATGAGAAATTGTAGTATTTTTGGTTTTTGTGCTGGTGTTGCATTCTGCAACACCCAGTTTTGGGGTAGAGATATTTGATTCCAAGAAATAGGTCTAGGGACTGATAGATTAGATCTTTGTAGATATGTTTGAAAAAGAATTATTTCACCTTTACTTAAGGTTCTCATGGTTGGTTTTTGGACTTCAATGACTCCCTCCCAGGAATGGTAGAAACCAGCCTTTGTAGTGGTCCAATTTATTTTGACTGCTTTCCAAAATTTACGGTGTCTCTTAGAGATACAAACATCTTAGATTCACTGATGCTCAATGTTAAGACATCCAATTACAAGACCAAAACTAGATCTCTCCCTGTAGCTATCATCTATAGGATCCAGTATAAGGCAATGAGTTCAACCTTTAACACTGGAGCCATGAGAACCAATTTTCAAAACTAGCGCTTGCTTATGGGCTTTAAAGATACTACTTCCCCTTCAAGCGCCAACAGGAGGGAATTGATGAAGAAATACTTCTTTTCCAAGAATATGTGTTCAAATGCGGTGGCCCAAAGCCACGCATCTTCCTCCTGTTTGATGGCTGCCAACACCACCACCAAAAAAATAGTAGAGGCGAAAAGCCCTATTGAGTTTTCTTCCATAAAGCACTGGCACAGTACACTCTATACCAAACAAAATAATTTCTTCAAACAGAGGTTCCTCCCCTGAAGAACCTACCTATTTAAAAAATGACAATGTTTACCCGATCATACAAATTGAGCTCGAATTTTGGAATTTCAACCCCCAGGAGTAGCTAAGAAAATGGATAGCCCTTCTGCCAATTTTGTCCAAAAAACATCTTCCTATACCCAAAAATTATATGGATTCATCCTCACATAAACAAGATCCTAGTTGTTTAAACCCCACAAAGACAAGCAGATGCAAATATTTGATACCCATGCCTTGGTGTTGATTAACAAAATTGTCACGCCCCACCTTGGGAGGCATGACTGGCACTTGGTGCCCTACTAGGACCTGGACTACTGGACTAACTGAGCCTAAGCACTTCTGGTGCTAGATGGCTCTAACTCTGGATTCAAGAAAACGACGGGCTATATAACGGCTGTAAACACAGCCTCCAGCCAACAAGGCCTATAGCCACCTGTAAGGATATAAACAGCTAACCAGAACAACCAACTACAAGAGATCCTATGCGGGCCGAAAAGGCCACCATGCTGTCTAGTTATATCTGAAAAATGAAATCTGGCGCTAAACTGATCTGTAACCGACAAGGTCACCAACTAACAACTGAATAAGGCCCCACACGGCCATCACATACAATCTGAAACACATATATGGCCCCACACGGCCGATACATCTAACCACAGGGAATATAATACAATCTGCAAGCCTATAAGAATAAATAAGATGGTCGGGACAGGGCCCCGGCCTACCCATACTGTACAAACAAAAGGAAAGTACACCTCTGTCTTCTAAGCTCCGGATGAAGGGAGCTGAAGGCTCTGTAACACTGACTGGAACTACGAAGGATCTGCTCCTCGTCTATGCGTACCTGCAGGCAAGTAATGCAGCACCCCGAACGGGCGTCAGTACCGCTGGTACTGAATATGCAAAGCAATAACTGAATATAACTGAAAGTAAGTAACTAAACTAATAGTAATTAAAGTAATAGGAAAACAGACTGAATTTGACTGAAGTAGTGAAAATCTGGACTAACCTTAACTATACTGAGAAGGATAGGAATCTTACTTGATAACATGGCGTTATACTGTCTGTCTATCAATAGCTAAAATAACACAACACAATATAAACCTTACTTGGGCCCCATAAGCCGGAAGGTACAATCATCACAATCTATTTACCCCTACCCAGGTCATACCACATCACCTAGTAACTATAAGCAACCTGCCGATCCCCTGGGT
>JACEIK010010216.1:0-14325 GCA_018107945.1 Datura stramonium
AGAGGAATGGGTCCAGTCCCTGTGGGTTCGACAATCCGGTTCTTAAAAAGAGCCACTATATTACTTGCACGACCCGTACACTTGCGGGCTCATCAATCATAAGACTGAAATCGTAAATATATCATAAGGCTCAAGATTTCCTAAATATTTGTAAACTTTCATAGTCAAAAGATGTGAGAAAATCATTTCATAAAAACATAACTTGAGCCAAAGAACATAGTCACTCATGCATTAAAACCATGAGGAACAATTGGAGATTTCTATAACCGACATACCCCATATGAGCACATATGGAGCCCGACCTACAAACCTAGTCGGGAGATCGTTCATACCTTGCCAAGGGTATGAACCATGAAAGGCGTGATATCACTTCTGAATTCCCCGAGGGCATAAGGGACACTCACTGAGGAGGTCCCAAACATAACCTATGGTGGTACGTAGTTCTAAGATTCAGGGCGTAACCTAGGCCCTAAACCTACTCGGTGTTAAGTACTACTCCAGAAACATGCAACGTGCTCATAAAAATTTATTCCTTACATGCATGTCTAGTTAAATCGTGATAATCATAACATGCTTGAGAATTCGTAATACTAGCCATGGAATTGGGCCCATGAATCGGCAAAAATCATAGTTCATAAATCATAGGCGACATGTGGGCATTACCCATAGTTTCAATCATATATGAAATGCTTAAAGTTATAGGAAATATGATCATAATAACATGAGTAGTTGAAGACTTGAAGACATGCATAAAATTTAAGAAAATTCATATTAAGCTTGCAGAATCATCATGACCATGAACTTTACTAAAAAAATTCCTCATAATTGGGCATCTATACTTTTATAGCTTAGATCATGAAATAATGAATAAACAAGTGAAATCATCCCAAATAATTCGAAATTCATAAGTTAGGCATACTACCACAAGCTCATTCCAATTTTTAAAGAATAATGGAATTTGATAAAGACCAATAAAGTTTTGGTAACTTCAAACGTACAATTAAGGAGAAATTGGGCATGGGTAGGGACTAAACTACCCATTCAAAACTCCACATTCCTGGAATTTCTTGCTTCTTAACTCCCTTGAAAAACCCTAGGTGGAAACTTGAACAATTGAAGAAGAACCCTTGAATCTCCTTCTAGTCCCTTTTCTAGTTCTTGCAAATTCCAAATGAGACTTAGCATGAGTTTTTCCTCCTTAAAAGACCCTATCTCAACCTCAAAATGACGTGGTTTACGGTCCAAAAGTGTGGAAAATTCGAATTTGCCCTTAATGAAATTTCCCTGAAAAACATATCTGGCCCTGACCAAGACTCGTACCATGAGTCGTACCACAAATTCATGACTCGTGGTCACCTCTTGTGGTTACCTCTTCCCTTTTCAATCTTCTGTATCTGGCCACGATTCCTATTCCACGACTCGTAGCACCATCCTATGGGTCATATTGTCAGTCGTGGTACCATCCAGCCATACCAAACACGACTTAACCACGACTCCTCATCACGACTCTTTGCTATATCCTACGAGTTGTACCATGACCCGTGATGACTCACTCTGGCACCACTGAGAATTTCACCACGACTCCTAACCAGAAGTCGTACCTATGCGTCATGACTTGTAGGACCACCAATGGTATGACCTCAAGCTCCCGAATACATCACGACTCTAGTGACGAGTCGTAGGTCCTCACCACGATTCGTACCTCGAGTCGTACTGGTGCAAAATCCCAAGTTTTCTACAGTTTCCAACTTCAACTCTTGAGTCTATTCTTAGGCCTTTCCGTGGTATTACATGGGAACAAAGGTGAACTTGCTCATTTCCTTGGAGTCTAGGAATGAAAGAAAATCTGCACAAGTAAACATTTATATGCAAATTTTACACAACATAATTCATTAAGTAGTTATAATAAAAGTTTAATTGTTCATGCCATCATTGCTTTCTTTCATTTATAGCAGATGTTCATCTTTCGGTTTCTTGACTACATGGAATGTTGTTCCCTCAACATTATCCAATTATAGTTGTAGAAGAGGATTGATAAGACCAAATGCTAATACTCCAAGAATTAAGATTAGAAAAATAGGCAAAGACTCCATTGAGTTTCTCGACCTTTTGACAATATCTCTTCTCGTTCTTCAATCAGTGCAGAAATGAGAGTTGATTAGCTATTCAAGCTTCATTAATCAGTGTTAGGGACTGACTATACATATGTTATGTTGATTCGAGGATTTTTTACGAAAAAAAAGAAGATACATTAAAAAAACAATTAATACTGGATGAAATGTTCGTCAAGACTATCGAAAACACCCTAATAGTAAATCAACTATATAGCTTGCAAGTTGATCGAGATAGCCTCCATAAGAACATGGAATTACTCAAGGAAAATACTAGATCCAAATATACTTGAGATCGGCCAGATAGTTGATAGGCTTATCATAGAGAAAAGGTAGTGTTTTGCTTTGCAGAATCCTATATGCCCTATGACAGAGACAAGTAACAGCATACCAAAGGCATAACACCAAAATATGTGGAACTACTGGGAATTAAAGAAGTTTGGGCATGTTTTGAGCATCATTCAGAACTTCCAATTATCCAAATAAACTATTTGTAAGTAATTTTTTCTATGGTCTTCCAGTAATAAATAAATTGAAGAGATAAAGCTCCAACAGTTGGAGTATAACATAGACTCCGAACATCATAATTAGCAATCAAAGGGGAAGGGATAAGACACAAGAGTAATTTGAGCCCCTTCGCTGCATCATTTTAAAAATTAGCCCCTTGGGATCTCTGCCAGCCCACCTTCTGGTCTCTTTTTCCTATATTCCAACTTGTTTCAATTGACTAATAGATTGTGTTGCACTCTTGAGATAATAAAATTGAATTAGTAAGTTAACAGAAGATGATCTTATCAATTGATGAACTATATGCTTAACAAAATAAAATTTCAATTGACTAATATGCTTGATCCCCATAAAATAACAGAAGAACCAACTTGCAGACATTTTCTGTGCTACTTTTAGTACCATCATCATATTTATTTATTATTATCTCACTAAACTATGTAACTTGTTAAATCATAAACTTAACTAAGATATTGTCTCTAATAGCATATATTTAAACATGATATAATTGACAGAGAATAATATGCTAATGATTTTAAGGATTTGTTAGAAAATCATTAGAGGAAAGAGAACTAATTGGAAGTTATTTTCAATAGGACTTGAAAACAGTCAATTATATATCTGTTATGAATCAAGAGAAACAAACATACATTAGAGGCTTCAGTAAAATGCAATAATCATCACCTGGGGATTGGATATGATTATGCCCGAGAGATAAGTCATCAATTCCAGAACTGACTGCAGAGAGTTTTGAATTTCTCCAACCACACAGCGATCACTTTCAGTGACATGATCCTGTCCAAATCTAGAAACAAACATGCTATTATGTAAGAATTATGAAGATGTTGTTTCTAGTTATTAAATATCTAAGAGTTTTTGTACCAGCATGCAGTCAAATAACAAAAAGAGTCAGCTAATACTATGGGTCATTGAAAAAATAATAATCATAAAACCAAAAAAATCCAACAAAATACATAAAGATTGTCAATCCTACATGTGTTTCTGCATATTAGATATTTAAGAGTTATTGTACCAGCAAACATTCAAATAACTGAAAGAGTATGCTAACACCATTGGTCACCAACAAAATAGTAAATTTATGGTTCATCCTAAAAATCAAAATTGTCTTTAGACTCTTCTTCAACCTCGTCTTCAGACTCATATTCAAATTCTTCTTCAAACTCATCATCATACTTTTTTTCAAGTTGTTGATAAAGAAATCCTTCAGCATCCATATCAATAATTGTTTCTGGTACATCATTCCTTATTAAGACAACTTCACCATTATCATCCGGTATAGATGGGCCCATCAAATGTTCAGAAGGATCATTTTCATAACTTTGTGATGTATTAGATTCAACCTGATCACTTACATTAAGAAAGTCTCTTGGAACATTCTTCATAACATAATGTCTCTCTTGATCATATGGATCTTGCATATAGAAGCATTGATGTACTTAATATGCTAGCACAAAAGCCTCTTCCTGGGAGCATTTCTTGTTGAAGTAGACATATGTAAGACCATATATATCTTTTTCAACCTCATACCAATCACACATAAATAAAACAAACTTAAAATGGCCATAATTTTCTAATTCAACTATATGAACTATTCTACCATAATAAGCCAAATTTGCATCAATTGCATTTTTATCCTTTGAGCGTGTAAACCTTGTAGTTGAGGCAATTAATGTAAAACCACTATTTTGTGTTTTACGCCTTACATCATGCTACCTAGTATGGAATCTATATTCATTAATTAGACACCCAAAATATCTTTTAGCAACTAAATTTGGTCCTCCAGAAAATTCTTTTACTAGATCAGGCACATCCTCTTGCAAAGCACGAGTTTCAAACCATTGAGAGAAGTTTTGACTATTATTCTTGGCCTTGCTCCATTAAGATCTTCGCGGTTTATTATTAACCTCAAAGTCATGCTCTCTACACAAGAAGTATTCTATTTATTATAACAATAAATAAAATAAGTTAAAAACTATCTGTAAAAAGGAAATATTATAAGTGATTAAATTACCTAATATACTCTTGAACTTCATCATAATTACGCAATAAGTATGCATTTTCCTGGTCTAGTGACATGTGATGAGTTGGTAATTCCCAACTCATTAGGCTTTTAAGCCTGAGCTTTTGCTTAGTTTTTGAGTTGTTTATGTCTATTTTATGCCCTTTTTGCCTTTATTGTGTCCATATGTCTAATGTGAAGAAAAGAGAAAGAAATGGAGCAAAAAGAAGAAAGTGGGATGAAATTCGGTGCTCCACTGAAGAAGATCAAAGAAAAATTGGTCAAAAGCCGATAAACACTGCCTCTGGGAAACAAAGCCACCGGGGAACACGAGTTTACACCGGCGACTCACCGATTGTCACGACCCGAGTCTACACCCTAGACGAGACACGGTTCATGGAGTCACAATTAACCCCAAGTCAATCCATGGTCTATCATAACACCAGTAATCTGAGTAATATCATAGAAGAAGCTTTAAAATAATGAAAATCATTTATGAAAAAGAACTAAATCATAAGGCTTTATACAACTGAAAACAAAACTAAAAATCTGAATCTGTGTCTGTGTCTTAAAGCCATCTATCTGATGAGTTGCTGGGACAAGCCCCCATCTAACTCTAAAGTCTACTGAATAGAAAAATAACTAAAGTAAAGAAACATCGTCCTCGAAAGATGAGGTCTCACCACTGGCATAGCTGATAACTCCTGGATGAGATTTGGTAACAGTGTTTAGACTGAGAACCTGCAGTTGTATCATAAAATGATACAACATAGAAGGTATGAGTCATTACTTTGAATATACTAAGTAAGTAGGAGAAAACATAACACGGAGAATAAGTAACCGAACTGTAATGGAATGCAATGACCAACTGAAATGCTGAAACTAAATAAACCAAAATATACTAAGATGGTCAAAATGACCCTGTCTAATGATCAAAGACATGCCCTAAATCTGAGATATTGAATCTAAACTAACTGTACTGAACTGAGCAGGCTAAAACTGTTCTGAACTGAGCTAATCTGAGACTGAACTGACTAGTGGGAGAGTCAATAAACGAAATATATCCATGTTAGCTAGACGTGGAGTCTGATGTGTACACCCTATCGGTAGGCCCAATATACCTTGTCAGGGTATAAAGGCATGAACTGGGTGATCACAAGTCTGGGGCCATAAGGCCAATAATAATAACCAACAGTGGGAATGTAGTTTTGTGAACCTGGGTGCGTTGGAACTCCGGTCCACTCGGTGCTAAGTCCTACTCCCACTTGATAGTCCTAGACTGAATACTAAGCTGATAACTCACAACTGGGGCCCAAGACTGAGTTAGGAAAACCTATCTTGAAGTTCCCTGAGAGTCTTATCGAACTACATTTTGTAACTGGTGTTCTAAGACTAGCCAGAGCTTCTTATTTGGAAGCGTAGTAACCGTCTAAAGAACAACCTGAAATCTGAAACTGGGGGTTCTAACACTGGTTAGAGTTGCTTATCTAGAAGTGTCATAACCATCTAAAGAACCACTAAAATCTAATATCTGAGTCTAATACTGTTAACTGGGAGGCAACACTGACACCTCAAGAATTTTATGTATTCAAACTGATCAGCTGACATTTCTGGACTATATTGAATATGCTAATAATCTGACTGAGACTGGAATAACAAGCATCTGACTGAGATTTCAACATATACTAATAATATGGGGATCTCAAAACTGATTGAATCAAGCTACAGGGAAACTAGTCCAACACGCAAGATTCTAAATTTTACTGAATTGAGAATTAGGGCTAAATCATTCCACTAGATACAATTTTTTTCACAATTTCTAGAAATAGGGAATAATACAGTAGTTGAAATCGTGAGCAATATTCTACTTGAAATCTTAAAGAAATTTGTCTGACAATTTTCTACATTTCGAATCCATAGAGCTGTAACTGATAGAGAAAATAGAGAAGATTTTGGGGGCACAAAGGAAGAGTTATTCCCTTGTTGAATTCCCACATACCCGGATAATAAATTCCTAGACAAAAAGACTTGAACTTCTGCAACTAACAAGGAGCCTTAGTTCTTTCTTTAGAGAGAAAAGTCTGGATTCTACGATTGATTCTGAGAGTCTACGTGAGTAATAAGGGTGAAAACCGTTTAATCCATCTAAATTCTATGAAATAATACTTAAAATGATATAGCTTAGGGACTTCATAGGTATAAATTACATAAACATCCCAAGAATAAAAATCTGGATACTGACTGACAGGGAACCAATGGATCACTCACCGAGTCATTAGTTGAGACCACTACTCGTTGGGACCGGGTGTTGGTCCTACTTTCCGAGTCCTGCTTCACTGGATATGGTAACGGGGGATACCATGACACGTTGGATGAACCAACCGGTCATGGTTCCTCCCGTGGTCACTGGATGAGTAAACTTGGAAGGCTTAACGACGAGTGACACAAAGACCCATTGGTTAACCCAACGGGTTGTTTTGTCCAGTTGTTACCTTCACTGGAACAAGTCTAAGATTTCTGAGCGTGACACCACAGGTGGTCACAAAAACTCATTGTGGGATACAAAGGGTCATTGTTTCCACTTGTCATCAGTGAAGGGGTTTTCTGGGGTTCTCACCCAATGACTCACACCACGAGTCGTTGTTTCTGACGATGATTCGTTAGTTGAGTGGTGGGGTCCTTAAAAAGGGACTACTGAGCTGGCGACCAATGATTGACAGGATGACTCATTGTTTCTCACAATATCATTCCTTGTCTCGTGGGTTCTTGAGAGACCAAACACTGCTAACCACGACATACACAATGAGTGGAGATGACCACGACTCATTGTCTCAGTCATTCTGAGGCAACTTTTTTGGTTTTCTTCTAGATTTTTCTTACAAAGTTTGAGTCCGGTCTAGAAAAGTTTTGGGGTATTACAATATCTCCCACTTGGGATCATTCGTCCTTGAATGAAGACTAAAACTGCTAGAAAACTATGAAAAGAGTTGTAATTCCTAAACTAAGACTATGAGCTGGTTTCTGAAGGAGTAACTAACTCCGAACTGACTTAACCATGCTAAAAGAGCTAATGCAACTAGAATGCACATTGAAAATCTAAATTGAGCTGATGAGTATGGAACTGAACAGAGTAATGTGGAGGGATTTAGTACCTGAGGCTGGAACTGAACTAGAAGGGAATAAGTGAGGGTATCTGGCCATCATGTCTGCTTCTGCTTCCCATGTGGCTCCCTCAACTAGCTGGTTCATCCACAAAACTTTCACTGAAGCAACTTCCTTGTTCCTCAGCTTACGAACAAGACGGTCAAGGATCTGAACTGGGACCTCTTCGAAAGAGAGACTATCTTTTATTCTCACACTGTCTAGTGGAACACTTGAAGTTGGATCACCGATGCACTTCTGCAATAGTGACACATGGAAGACTGGGTGCACCGATGCTAACTCATGAGGTAGTTCTAACTCATATGCCATACTGCCAATTCGCTTTAGAATTTTGTAGGGTCCTACATATCTCGAACTGAGTTATCCTTTCTTAAAAAACCTCATCACCCCTTTCATGGATGAAATTTTCAGATAAACCCATTCATCCACTTCAAACTCTAACTCTCTTCTCCTCACATCAGTGTAGGATTTCTGACGGCTATGCGCTGTTTTGAACCTCTCCCTGATAAGTTGCACTTTCTGCATAGCTTCATGAACCTAGTATGGCCCTATCAAGGTAGCTTCACCAACCTTAAACCACCCTATAGGAGACCTACATCTCCTACCATACAATACCTCAAATGGGGCCATCTGGATACTAGAGTGGTTGTTGTATGCAAACTTGATGAGAGGTAGGTAATCATACCAAATGCCCTTGATATTGATCACACATGCTCTCAGTATATCTTCCAAAGTATGTATAGTCCGCTCATCTTGCTCACCTGTCTGTGGGTGAAAAGCTATGCTGAGCTTGACCTGGGTACCAAGTCCCTTCTGAAATGACTTCCAGAAATGTGAGGTGAACTGGGTACCTCTATCTGAAATAATGGACAAGGTCACCCCATGCAGTCTGACCAACTCCCTGATATAAAGCCTAGCATAATCCTCGGCTTGGTCTATAGTTTTAACTAGGAGAAAATATGCTGACTTGGTCATTCGGTCTACTATCACCCAAATTGAGTCATGCTGCCGACCATACCAAGGTAGACCTATAACAAAATCCATATTCACTTCTTCCCACTTCCATGTGGGTATACTGATATCCTTAGTCATACCTCCATAGCTCTGATGTTCCACCTTGACCTATTGGTAGTTCGGCCACTTAGTTAGAAAGTCTGCAATGTCTCTTTTCATGCCATTCCACCAGTAAATATCCGGTAAATCATAGTACATCTTAGTAGCACCTGGATGGATAGAATATCTCAAGTTGTGTGATTTATCCAGGATCTGCTATCTTAGGTCACCCACATCTGGAACACATAATCTACCATGGTATTAGATACACTATGCCCCCTCGGGAGAAAGCCTCCACTTCTTTTCTGAGAACCGCCTTCTTCAGCTTAAGCAGCATGGGATCTTCATCCTACCTTGACTTAACTTCAACTACCAACGAGGAATCTAATCTACTCTGCACAACTTCTTTGCCATCAGCTGTATCAACCAACTACACTCCCAACCGAGCTAACATGTGGATATCCTTTGCTAGTTCCTTTTTGCCCTCTTCAACATGAGCCATGCGCCCCATAGACATCCTGCCTAGGGAATTAACCACCATATTGGTTTTGCCCAGGTGGTACATCACACTCATGTCATAGTCCTTTAGTAGCTCCAACCACCTTCTCTGATGAAGATTTAGATCTTTCTAACTGAACACATAATGAAGGCTCTTGTGACCGGTGAAAATATCCACGTGAGCCCCGTAAAGGTAGTGCCTCCATATTTTCAATACAAACACCACTGCAGCCAGCTCCAGATCTTGAGTTGGATAGTTCTTTTCATGAACTTTGAGTTTCTAGAGGCGTAAGCTATCACCTTACCCTACTACATCAGAATGCAACAAAGTCAAACTCTAGAAGCATCAAAATACACCACGAACCCATCTATTCCTTCCGGTAAGGTTAACACTGGAGCGGTAGTGAGTCGACTCTTTAATTCTTGGAAACTCTTCTCAAACGCATCTAACCACTGAAATTTCACCTTTTTCTGAGTCAACCTAGTTAGAGGGGATGCAATAGAGGAGAAACCTTCCATAAAACATTGGTAATAACCAGCTAGACCCAAAGAAGCTTCTGATTTCAGTTGGGGAAGTAGGTCTTGGCCATTCTTTCACCGCTGCTATCTTTTGAGGATTTACCTAAATACACTCACCCGAGACCACATTAATAAGGAAAGTCACATACTTCAACCATATTTAACATTTTCTAAACTTAGCGAACAACTAGCGGTCTCTGAGTGTCTGTAGCACTATCTTGAGATGGTTAGCATATTCTTCCTTGCTTCTGGAGTACACTAGGATGTCGTCAATAAATATAATGACGAACATGTCTAGATATTCCTTGAAAACCCTGTTCAATAGGTCCATGAAAGATACAAAGGCATTAGTCAGTTCGAAGGACATAACCATGAATTCGTAGTGACCATACAGAGTTCTGAAAGCTATTTTTTGTATGTCACACTCTATGACTCTTAGTTGATGGTACCCCGACCTGAGATCTACCTTGGAGAAACAACTGGCTCCTTAAAGCTGATTGAACAAGTCGACAATCCTGGGTAGGGGGTACCTATTCTTGACTGTGACCTTATTCAACTGATTGTAGTCGATACACATTTTGTGGGTACCGTCCTTCTTTCACACGAATAATACTGGAATACCTCATGGGAGGATTTTGGGCCTGATAAAGCCTTTATCAATGAGGTCTTTTAGCTTCTCCTTCAACCCCTTAAGCTCAGCTGGAGCCATTCTGTAAGGAGGGATGGAGATGGGCGGAGGTCTATGCCGAAGTCTATTTCCCGCTCAGGTGGGACTCCGGGAAGATCTTCGGGAAACACATTAAGGAACTCATTTACAACTATGACTGCCTGAATAGTCGGGGTCTCGGAGCTGGAGATGATAAATACACTCTTTAGAAATAAGCTTTCTGGCCTTAAGGTAGGAAATAAAACAATGCTAAACTACTGCCCATCCATTCTAAAAATGACTCATTAGGGAACTGAAATCTGAAGACTCTAGTTCTGCAGTTGACTGAGGCATAATGTAAGTGTCCTAAATCCATGCCAAGAATGAGGTCAAAGTCAGCCATGTCTAACTCTACAAGATCAACTGGAATGACCTTATTCAAGATTGAGTCTGGGAAGTTTCTATACACCCGGCTGGCTCTAACTGACTCACCAACTGGGGTGGAGACTGAGAATAGTTCTGAGAGGACTTCTGAACTGATATCAAACTGGACAACTACATAGGGAGTCACAAACGATAGTGTGGCTCCTATATCTAGTAGGTCAGACACACCTAAATAGAAGAGGCGTAACATACCCATGACCACATCAGGTGAGCTCTCCTAATCCTGACGACAGGATAAAGCAAAAAAACAGTATTGGCGCTGGCCACCATTGTACTTGAAGTATTGGCCTGCTGAACGGGCTGGCCTGCTAGAGCTGCTGAGGTGGTGGATTGATATCTCCCTCATCCTACTAAGGGGCATTCTTTGAGCCGATGATCATGCTATCCACACCCAAAGCAACCCTCTCAGACCTGAAGGCATTCCCCTGGATGGTTATTGCCAAACTTAGGTAAATTAGGTAGCGGTTGCTGGCGTTGTGACTCTGGGATTGTGATCCAGATGCTCCACCCCTTCGATCCTTGCAGGACTGGAAAGTAAGGGCACTGACTGAGGTGGGTGATGGAGCCATTTGTTGCTATTGTTGTTTCTACTGTGGGTGGCTACTACTGCCAGACCTCTGGTGGTCGTAATCTGACTGGCCAGTCCTTGCCCGCTTGTTCTCCTGCTCCAAGTCTTATCTTTTCTGCCTCAATCTGTTGTGCATGAATGATGAGACTGGAGATATGAATATCTTTAATAAGCATTGTAGCCCTTCAATCCTTGTGGACCATGTTCGATACTCCATTGGCGAACTTCAGCATGCGAGCCCTTGGCTCGATTACCATCTGCGGAGCATATTTTTACAACCTTGTGAATTCTAGTGCATACTCTTCCACTATCCGATTTACCTATTTCAGATTCATAAATTCATCCACCTTAGCCTCCCTGAGCTCCCTGGGGAAGAATCTGTTACACTCCATAAAATTTTGGTAATTATTTTATATTTTTATGCTATGTTAAGCGAAGTACGGGTTGTATTTTTGCCGTAGATGACAAGGGAAATGTGTACGAACGGAAAACCGAAGAGTATGTGATGTTCATAAGTAAGGGTCAATTTTAAAAATCCTATATCCTAGAATATAATGAATTAGAAGCCCCAACACCTATAAAATTAAATTTCTTGGAGTGTATTTTTCAGAAAATCAAACCGCTCGTCAATCGGAGTTCGGAGTAAAAAGTTATAGATGTTTTACCGTGACACTGTCGAGCAGTAAGGTCACGACTTATCAAATCATTTTCAATGTTTCAAAAATTAAGGTGCCTGCTTATCCTCTGAAATTCTCTCAAATTTCCAGCAAACAACTAAGGAAAACACTAAGCTAAACTCCATTAAACTAAAGCTAAGTGAAGGGGATCTACCATAAGGTGAAGGTGGTGTGTTGGTGGTTATTTTGGATGAACTTGGGCAGTGTTTCTGTGGTGAATTTTCTGCATTTTTGAAGCTTTACTAAGTTACATATACGTTCACTCTTTGTAGGGATTAAACACAAGTATAAAAGGTAAGGATTCTTCTACTATGACTAGAAGTTGGAGGTGTGTTTGGTATGTTGGTGATCTATTTTGTGGCATTTTGGAAAGCAAGGTTGCTGTATTTTTGGACAAGAATTTTAGGTAAATTACTCATATTTTAAACCAAGAACAAATCCCCAGAAAAAAGTAAGTATTTCACCCCTTTTAGACCTCTCAAATTGTAAAGCGAAAACCTGGAAATTGGCAGCTAAGTGAGCTGCCGATGGACTGTTTGTATGCTAAGTATTTCTCATTTTCCTTAGGATTTTTGGCTGTTTATTTTGATGGAATTATAATTCATATTGAGGGAAAGAATTACAGTATAACTAAGGTAAAATTTCCTCTTGTTTCTCCCTTAAAAGTTAGTGAAAACTAGTTGAGAAAATGGCTAAATGTTGTTGATGTTGCCGTGTGTTGTTGCTNCTATTGTGACTGCCATTGTTTAGTTATTTTGGCTGAATTTTTTGATATATATTAAGCTTGTCATTGGCCTATAAAACCACTGGATTAAGGAGGTTGAAGGCTGATCATTGAAATAGGAAATCGGCTAGAGAAAAGTTCATCGGAGAAAGGTAAGTAAGGCGTTCTTTGTCTCTTGATTTTCAAGCACGAATTCATTCCGAGGATTAATCCGGCATTTCCCTGTACTTGAACATCTGTAGTAGCATATTATGGTTCCTCCCAGTTGTTAAAATTACTTGGTATTAAGGTGTGTATTTGCTAAAGAGTTGGAATACATGAATGTGAAATGGAGAGGGCAATTGCCTTCTATTATGGTCATAGTTGTAAATTGAGTCTGAAGTTCCTTCGGCATGCGCACTGTGAGCTGGTCCCTTACATTATGTTACGTATTTTTGGTTTCAAAGTTATTTCACATTATGGTTGCTAAGAAATTTGGTAAGCATGGCAAGACGACGACGCGCAGACTAACCTAATAATTGAAATCGGGTTTTAACTCAATAAGGGCTAACGAGGGTAACGAAATGAAATTTTCTTATGACAGTTACCTACCCTATTGTATTCATATTTTAAGGTACCTAGGGCAATGAGATGGTTCCCCGGTCGCTCTTCTTTAAGCAAAGCGACTAATTAATGCGTTTCTTAGTTAAACGATACGTTAAACTTGGAAAATAGGGCCCGAATGGATAAACCATTGATATTTCTATGGAACCATATTTATTTGAAGGTTATGCACAATATCTTGATATTAACAGGTTATACAAAAATCATGATATATATATATGTATTTATTCTTACGTTCAAATTACGCGCTAAAGCAGTAAGGATTACCTTTCAAAAGTCGCTATATGTTTATTAGATCTCTTGAGTTATCTAGACCTCCTGAGAATGGCTTAAGGATTTAAGTAGACACGTCGTTTATTTCTTTGAAAATTGTAGATGTGTAAGGAAATCAACCTAAGAGTAATGGTTGAGGCTCTGGTAGCAATGGAGAGGTAAGAGTAAATATTAGACCTTTTAAGGTCAAATGTGAGTTATATTTTCAAGAACCTTTGAGAGATGTTAAATATTAACAAGACGATGTTTAAGAGATAAGGTTGGAAATTAGGTAAACAGGTAAGTGCGTATAAGAAATTCTTGAATAATGAACATGAGAGTAAATAATTAAGTAGGGAATTAAGAATCCTGGTTGGAAAAGAATTTATGATGAATACAGAAAGTAAAGCCAAAGGTTGATTTTAGATGATAAATGTTACGATTTTTAATGAGTTAGGAAAATAGCCAACAAGATTTACCCTGTTCTAATGACATTTAGCAAAAAGGATTATAAATAAAGTTGGTTATGTTCAGTTGTGTT
>JACEIK010010216.1:20758-32913 GCA_018107945.1 Datura stramonium
GTGGTACATCGGCCAGAGATATTTTTATTTTACCCCGGTGTGGTACATCGGTTGGAGATATTTTTATATTACCCAAGTGTTGTACATCGACTGGAGATATTTTTATTTTACCCCAGTGTGGTACATCTGCTGGAGATATTTTTATTTTACAATGGTATGGTACACCGGCTGGACGAATTTTTTATATGGATTTACGGTTGGCTGGTAACTAGCATTACAGTAATAGTTTCTTTCTTATGCATTTCTTAATTGCATTTTCATCTCATTATAGAGTTATTATCAAGTTTCAGTTTCCAGGATTCAAGGTTGTTACCATTCCTTATTACTGATTCAGTTATCTTGAGTTCAGTTATGTTATAGTAAGTTGTTATCAATTACAGGTTGCAGAGTTCCAGGCTATATTTATACTTTATATGTTTATGTGCTAAGTCAGTTATTAGAGGATTGTTATCGCATGGTTACAGTTTCAGCCTTACATACAAGAACATTTCATTCGTACTGACGTCCCCTTTCTTAGGGACCTGCATTCGTGCCGCAGGTGCAGGTTAAGGTCAAGATGTCCAGTTGAGTAGTAGTTCATGAGATCAACAAATGGTTGGTATGCTCCTTCTTCCTTGAACTAGGGCTTAGTTATTTATGCTTGAGTTTTGAGATGCGGTTATGGGTAGGGCGGAGCCCTGTTCCGACCATCAGTCAATTTACTCTTTAGAGGCTTTGTGGACTTAGTGTGTACAGTGTTATTCAGTTTATGGCCTCGTCAGCTTATTATTGTTTGGTTTATTACACTAATTGCCTTTCGATTGTTTACCCCGTATTGTTGAGACCTTATGGGTCCAGTTTATTATTCAGTTGATTGTTACAGGTGCCTGGATGGCCTAAGTGTTACAGTTACAGATGTCATATAGCTGTCTTCTCGATCAATCATGAATCGAGTGCCAGTTGCGCCCTACCCATGTTTTGGGGCGTGATAGAATCTATCTAGAAAGACTATTGTGAACTCCTCCCACTCCACCGGCTCTTCTCCCGCTGGTCTCCCCTACTTTCATTGATCGTACCAGATCTGGGCTTCCCCTTTTAGCTGGTAGGCAGCAATGTCAACACTCTCAGAGGAGTTAACACCCATAATTTGAGTGATCTTCCTAATCTCATCCACGATCTCCTGTTGTTCCTCTCTCACCTTAGATCCACAGAAAGCTAGAGGGTTCATCCGAGTGAAGTCCCCAACTCAGGCAGCTGCTGTGGACCCATTAGTATTGATGAAACGACCTTCTAGTTCACCTGGTTCGTAGCTGTCTGTGCGAGCAACTGTATTGCCTCTTTGAACTCTCCGGAGGACACTGGCTAGTCCTTAGGGGCTGCTGGAGCCAGTGGGGCAGGTCGGTTAATATTGTCGGCCCTTCTTCCGTTACCACGTCTTGGAGGAATGATTTTACTAAAACTTAATAGAGCACGAGTTAATAGAACATTTCTGGAATTGAATTTCAATGAACAATAAAGAGTATCAAAAAAGGGAGTTTATCTAATAATCTCTCAGAGTCTCCCCTTCATAAGTGTGGTGCGCTTCACACGCATAAAAAGGAATCTACTTGACTCGACTTTCAGACATCCTATGATACTCTAAACCTAGTGCTCTGATGCCAAGTTTTTCATGACCCGAGTCTATACCCTGGATGAGACATGATACTTGGAGTCACAAGTAATCCCAAGTCAACCCATGGTCTATCATAACACTGGTAATCTGAGTAATATCACAGTGGAAGCTTTAAAATAATGAAAATCATTTATGAAGAAAAACTAAATCATAAGGCTTTATACAACTGAAAACAAAATTGAAAATCTTAATATGTGTCTATGTCTGAAAGCCATCTATCTGATGAGTTATTGGGACAAGCCCCCACCTAACTTTAAAGTCTACTGAATGGAAAAATAACTGAAGTAAAGAAACATCATCCTCCATAGATGAGGACTCACCATTGGCGCAATTTATGAATATGGATATATGTATGATTCATGAATTCAGTTCAGCTATGTAGCATGAACTAGGGATAGTCATTCTGTTAGTTTTCGGCTTAAATTATCAGTATTTGAGTGTAATGATTGCATTTTCTCTATTTTCTGTATGTTTTCCCACATTTGAGGATGAATGCTCCCAAGGGGGAGATACTGTAATACCTCGGAAGTGCCTAAGATTAGACCCGAGATTTAAAAATGGATGTTGGCAGAATTTGGGAAAAATCCCACAGAACAGGTCACCTAAGGGATATTGGTCCAACCAGCTACCCATGGGAAGCATCCATGGTGAGGTCTTGTCTGGTAGCAGTTGGAGGTAACGGGTCAAGTAACGACCCGTTGTTTGATATAACAAGCCGTCATTTGAAGTTGTGGGGAGACTGATCCTTGGCCTAAAGGAAGGTAATGGGTTGTGGGACAACTCGTTGTGAGGAGAAACGGGTCGTGGTCATCAGCCATGGGAAGGAGTATCAAAACCTCCAGTCGAGGTAACGGAAGGAACCCACAACTCGTTAGAAGGAAGAACGAGTCGTGGTGTCACTCGCGGGAAGTCTTGGTGCAGGTCGTCTAAGAGAAAACAATGGGTGATATAACGAATCGTTGTCTGAAAGGATGACTCATCCTGTCGAGTCATGGGATCGATCTTGAAGACATGTAGTCGGGCAATGGAGACGATGGATGGATACCATGAGTCTTGATATTCAAGAGCGATCCGTTAGGATGGTCGTTGTCACTACCAGTGCAGAAATTTCAGGAATTTCATTAAGGGAATTTTCTTCATTTCTAAGTCCTACGGTCCTACACTACGTCATTTAAAGCTCGAAATGCATTCTTTCTTGAGGATAAAACCTATCATAGGCTCATTCATATCCATGCACGCAAAGTTAGAGAATTAGGGAGGGGAACAAACTTGTTCTTCTTCAAGTATTCTTAAATTTCCCATTGGGCTTTCATGGAGTGGTGAAATTCGATCTTCCCCAAGTATGTAGGGTTATGAGTGGGTGAATCATTTCACACCCATGCCCAATCTCTCTCAGATTATGAAATTTCCCATGTAAATTCTATGGGGTTTTTACCAAATGCATGAAATATTTATTTCTTTAATTGAGTCATTATTATTGAATTATGAAATATGGGCAAGTTTTATGTTGTTTTCATTAAAATAATATTTCAAGCTTTTTAAATTTAAATTTTCCAATTATGAGAAGTTTATGAATGTTAAGATTTATGATTAATGTTCATGTATGATGATGTATTGATGATGAAAAGCATGTTTTCAAGTTACCCATGTTTATAATCATGTTTTCAAGTGAATTGAGTATATCCAAGTATGTTAAAGTATTGTGAAATGCCCACATGTTCAAGAATGATTTGCAGTTTATGATATATATTTCCATGATTGATTGATTTATAATGTTGGACGATTAATGGGCCCTTGTTTCATTGCTAATCATGTATGAAAGGGGATCAACGATGTTAAATGTTTATTTAACCACGAATCTCATGAATGATATTTATGATTTACGTATTAGTCTAATGTGCATGATCTTTTGGGAGCAGTGTCTAGCACCGAGTAGCTCGGAGCTCAAAGGACTACGTCGGTGTCTCATAACTACGTGCAACTGTAGGTTCATGATGATACATTACAATGTTAATGGATCCCCTCTTTCGTGATATCATATAATGCATGTCCCTTGCCTGACAAGCCAGGGACGACTCTGCCTACTTGAGTGAGATAGTTGGGGCATCATGTAAGGCTCTACCTTGATGGTGTCGGTTATGACGAGTCCTCCCATTGTTCCACATGTTTTATTTCATTATTATGTTTGTGATATTTATGATCAAGTGATGATTTATAAAGCTTCTGTTACTATTATGATAATGAATGTATTACGAATGATTTGAAAACCTTGAGCCTTATGTTATCTTATGATATTCATGTTATGAGTATGTTGTTCCACTCATATGATCTCTTATGAACTTTTATGTTTAATTGTATGTTCTACTTACCTTACATACTCGATACATTCCACGTGATGACCGCATACTCTATGATGTATCGTTTCCTAATACAGGCTCCGATCTTCATACCCAGCACCGTCATTAGCTTGTCTCGGAGATTTTCATCCAGCTCTTTGGTGAGTCCTCATTCTCTGAGGACCAGTTTGATATTGGTTATCTTTTCACATTTAATTTTCTATATTTGTCGGGTTAGTTGGGTGTGTTGTCCCATCAACTCATTAGACATGTTAGAGGCTTTTAAACTAAATGTAGTACACAACTGTTATGGATGTATTACATTCCACTTTCCATGTTATGTTATGGTTATGCTTTCGCTATGTCGTATGCTAAGTATTTCACTTTATTGGTATTTTGAGTTAGATGTATGTTCATGCCATGGGTCGACTTGGAGTCTCTCTGGGCTCCTTGTCCCATGTTACGATCCCGGTCTACGTTCAGATCATGACAAACATGGTATCAGAGCAATAGGTTTGAAGTGCCCTAGGATTTCTTAAAGCCGCGTTGAGTAGAGTATTTTTTGTGGGTGTGAAATGGGCCACACTTATGAGGAAGAGGCTATGAGACATTTAGGAAGTGTTCCCTTCTTTCATGATGTATGTCGTGCGATGAAATGTCTCCCTATCGTTCTAATTCGTGTTATTTGCGATTGCAGAACCATGGCTCCCTGTAGAGTAAATGGGAGGGGGAATAGGAATGGAGACGGCCACGAGGATGGAAACGAAAATGGGCACCAACAAGCTCAACCAATCCAAGAGCACCATGCACCAGAACCGGTTTCCCATGCTGAATTTAGGGTAGCTAATCAGATGCTCGCGCAGGCCTTGACCGCTCAAGTCAATCAACAAGAAGTTATGCATGTCTTGCATAATGGAAATGTGATAGCATCTCGAGTCAGGGACTTCTTGAGAATGAACTCGCCAGAGTTCCTCGGGTCAAAGTTAGATGAGGACCCGCATGAGTTCATTTATGAGATTGTGAATATCACCTAAGTCATGTGGGTGAATGGAGTTGAGTGTATGGTTTTGGCCTCATACCAGCTGAAAGGGGTCGCACACATCTGGTTTCGACAATGGAATGATAGTAGGGCCGCTGAAGAAGGCCCTGTCACTTGGGAGGAGTTCCATGTTGCATTCAAAGATCGGTTCTTCCCTCATGAGTTGAGGGAGTTGAAGGCAGCCGAGTTCATGAATCTTAAATAGGGGAGAATGATGATACAAGAGTATTCCCTCGATCTCACTCTCTTATCAAAGTACGCCCCAGAGTTAGTTGTTGATTAGAGGGCGCGGGTGAGCAGGTTTGTTCATGGCGTGGCGGGCTATTTGGACAAATATTGCATGAACGCTATGCTCCACCAAGATATGGATTTTCCTCGGATATTTTTTGTATGCCCATCAGATGGAGGAAGCTCATATGAGGGAGAGATAGGAAAAATGGGTCTGGAAAGATAGCCATGGGTTTACTCACAGAGATCCGGCGGTGGTCACCGCCCTTAGTTTCAATAGAGGTCACTACATCCAGCACCATCATAAGCTAGTGTTACATCCATACCAAAGGGGTGATCAGAGGAGCAGGGCTTCAGGTTCGAGGGACCAGAGGGGCACGCAGGTAGAGCGCACCTTTCTAGCCTGCGAAAAGTGCGACAAGAGTCATGCCGGGGAGTACTTGCTCGGCTCAGATATTTGTTATGGGTGCGGTAGATCTGGCCACATGCGCCGAGCATGTCAATTTTCTAGACCGGACGATTATAGAGGTCGTGCAAAAACGACCAGGTCAACAACATCTCTAGCATGTTCAGCTCCACAGGAGGCATCCACTAGTGAGGGTGGCGGATAGCGCTAAAATAGATTTTATGCCCTCGCCTCGCATTAGGAGTAGGAGACTTCACCGGATGTATTTACTGTTATGTTACGAGTGTTTCACCTTGATTCTTATTCCTTGTTAGATCCAGGGGTTGCCTTGTCTTTTGTGACACTTTATGTTGTTAGTAGCTTTGAGGTCAGTCCCGAAATTCTATCAGAATCGATCTTAGTCTCTACCCCTGTTGGTGATTCATTTTGTAGCTACGCGAGTGTATAGAAGTTTTCCGATCACAATATTGCATAAATTCACCTCCATAGACCTTTTAGAGTTATCAATGACTGACTTTGATTTATTCTCAGCATGGATTGGTTGTATGTGTGTTATGCTTCTATTAATTGCAGAACCCGTGCGGCGGGGTTGCGGTTTCTAGGTGAGTCAGTCTTGGAGTGGAACGGTAGTGTGGTCGTGCCTGTAGGTCGTTTTATCTCCTATCTTAAGGCTAGGAAGATGATTTCCTAGGGTTGTGTGTATCATCTAGTTAGGGTTAAGGATGTTGAGTCTGAGGCCCTGACTATCCAGTCAGTTCCGGTAGTGTGTGAGTACCCCGAAGTATTCCCTGATGATGTACCAGGTGTTCCTCTTGAGAGGGAAATAGATTTTAGTATTGAACTTCTTCCCGACACACAACCTATATCTATTCCTCCCTACGGAATGGCTCCAGCTAAGCTAAAAGAGTTGAAAGAGCAATTAAAGGATCTCTTGGATAAGGGTTTCATCAGACCAAGTATGTCTCCATGGGGTGTACCAGTTTTATTTGTCCGAAAGAAGGACGGTTCCCTTCAGATGTGCATTGATTATCGGCAATTAAACGAAGTCACTATCAAAAATAGGTATCCTCTACCTAGGATTGATGATTTTTGACAAGCTTTAGGGTGCCAAGTGTTTTTCAATGATAGATCTCAGATCCGGGTACCATCAGCTCAATGTTCGGGAGAGTGACATCCCGAAGACAGCCTTCAGGATGCGGTATGGTCATTATGAGTTTGTAGTTATGTATTTTGGACGAGCAAATGCTCCTGCAACTTTTATGGACTTGATTAACAGGGTGTTCAAGCCATACTTGGACATGTTCGTGATTATGTTTATTAATGACATCTTGATATACTCTCAGAGCAAGGAGGAGCATGACGCTCATTTGAGGGTGGTGCTACAGACTCTCAAGGATCGCCAACTATATGCTAAATTCAGCAAGTGCAAGTTTTGGTTTAACTCAGTGGCATTTTTGGGACATGTGGTATCAAGTAAGGGCATATAGGTGGACTCTGAGAAAATAGAAGCAGTGAAGAATTGGCCTAAACCGGTGAATCCTTCAGATATCCGAAGCTTTTTGGGTTTAGCTGGCTAGTATCAGAGATTTGTTGAAGGTTTCTCATCTATTTCATAACCCTTGACCAAATTGACCAAAAAGAAGGCAAAATTCCAATGGTCGGTGTCTTGTGAGAAGAGCTTCCACGAATTGAAGGCTCCACTCACCTCAAAACCGATGTTAACCCTACCCGAGGAAACTGATGGGTTCTTGGTGTATTGTGATGCTTCAAGGATCAGACTTGGGTGTGTATTGATGCAGCATGGGAAAGTTACAGCATATGCCTCTAGACAGCTGAAAATTCATGAGAAGAATTACCCGACCCATGATCTTGAATTGGCCTCTGTGGTATTCACCTTAAAGATATAGAGACATTATTTGTACGGGGTCCACGTGGATGTGTTTATGTATCATAAGAGTTTACAATAAGTGTTCACTCAAAAGGATCACAATCGCAAATGAGGTGGTTAGAGCTACTTAAGGACTACGATATGAGTGCGTTTTACCATCTAGGCAAGGCAAATGTGGTAGCAGATGCACTTAGTATACTCTCCATGGAAAGTTTGTCCCATGTGGATGAGGGGAGGAAGGAGCTGGTGAAAGACGTGCATCGACTTGCAAGGCTGGGAATTCGATTGGTTGACTAGACTTATGGCGGTGTTATTTTTCAAAATGGATCGAATCATCTTTGGTGGCTGATGTAAAAGCCATAAAAGACGAGGACCCAATTTTGGTAAAATTAAAGGAAGTTGTTTAGAATTAGAAGGTAGAGGTCTTCTCTCAAGGGGGAGATGGTGTGCTTCGATACCAGGGTCACTTATGTGTTCGAAATGTTGATGATTTAAGGAGCCGAATGTTGCATGAGGCTCATGGATCCAAGTATTCTATCCATCCATGTGCCACCAAGATATTCCATGATTTATGGGAAGTCTATTGGTGGAATTGCATGAAGAAGGACATCAAGAAATTCGTAGCTAAGTGCCCAAACTGCCAGCAAGTAAAGGTCGAGCATTAGAGACCAGGAGGTTTGCTTTAGGACATCGGTATTCCCACTTGGAAGTGGGAATAAATCAATATGGACTTCATCACAGGGTTGCCTCGTACTTGACGGTAGTATTACTCCATTTGGGTTGGGATAGATAGGTTGACCAAGGCCGCTCATTTCCTACCAATAAGAATCATGAATTTGGCAGAGGATTGTGCCAGACTATATATCTGGGAGCTAGTTCGACTACATGGAGTGCCATTGTCCATCATATCAAATAGAGGTACCCAATTTACCTCTCAGTTTTGGAGTCCATTTAAAAAAGGACTTGGTGCTTAGGTTAAGCTCAGCAAGCATTTCACCCCCAAATGGATGGTTAAGTAGAGCAGACAATTTCAGACTATCGAGGATATGTTGAGAGAATGCGTGATTGACTTCAAAGGTAGTTGGGATGATCATTTTCCTCTTATCGAGTTTGCATACAATAACAGCTACCATTCCAGTATTCAGATGGATCTGTTTCAGTCTCTCTATGGGTGGAAATGTAGATCGCCCATTGGTTAGTTTGAAGTTGGTGAAGCTGCGATGATAGGACCGGATTTGGTCCATGAGTCTATGGAGAAGGTTTAGCTTATACGGGATAGGCTGAAAACAACTCAAAGTCTCCACAAGTCCTATGCCAATGTGAGAAGGAGGGAATTATAATTAGAGGTGGATGATTGGGTGTTTCTGAAGATATCCCCATGAAGGGAGATGAGGTTTGGAAAGAAAGGAAAACTCAGCCCTCATTATATTGTCCCTTACAGATTGTAAAACGGGTTGACAAGGTGGACTATCAATTGGAGTTGCCCTCAGAATTAGCTTTTGTACATCCTGTATTCCATGTGTCTCTCTTAAAGAAGTGTTTGGGTGATCCAGCTCTAGTGGTTCTGATGGACAGTGTTGGTGTGAAACATAGCCTTAGTTATGAAGAGGTTCTGGTCGAAATACTGGATTTTCAGGTTTGAAGGCTAAGGAACAAGGAAATAGCTTCAGTCAAAGTTTTATGGAGGAATCAACATGTTGAGGGAGCTACGTGGGAAGTCAAAGCGAATATGATGTCTAGATACCCACATTTGTTCTCTACCGGCTCAGTTCTAGCTTGAGGTATCAGTTTTACTCTCGAACTCTATTTAGTTTACATGATTCAGTTCTTGTGCCCAAATTTCTTTTATGTATATAGATGTATTTATGATTCATGAATTTAGTTCAACTATGAAGTTTGAATCAGGAAGAGTCATTCAGTTAATTTTTTACTTAAATGATCAGTATTTGAGTGTAATGATTGCATTTCTCTATTTTCTATATGTTTTCCCACATTCGAAAACGAATGTTCCCATGGGGGAGATATTGTAATACCCCAGAAGTGCTTAAGATTAGACCCAATATTTAAAAATGGAAATTGGCAGAATCTCAGAAAAATTCCACCAAACAGGTCACCTAATGGATCGTTTGTCCAACCAACGACCCATGGGAAGCATCTGTGGTGAGGTCTGGCAAGGTTGTTGCTAGAGGTAACGATTCAAGTAATGACCTGTTGTTTGATACAATGAGTCATCGTTTGAAGTCGAGGGGAGACTGGTCCTTGGCCTAAGGGAAGGTAACGGGTCATGGGACGACCCATTGTGAGGAGAAACTGGTCGTGGTCATTAGCCGTGGGAAGGAGTATCAAAACCTCCTGCCGAGGTAACGGAAGGAATCCATGACCCGTTGGAAAAAAGAACGAGTCGTTGTGTGACTCATGGGAAGTCTTGGTGCAGGTCATCTAAGAGGAAACAATGGGAGATATAACGAATCGTTGTTTGAAGGAAAGACTCATCTTGTCGAGTCGTGGGATCAAACCTGAGGACATGAAGTCGGGCAGTGGAGATGATGGATGGATACCATGAGTCGTGATATCCAAGAACGACCTGTTAGGAAGGTCGTTGTCACTGCCAATGCAGAAATTTCAGGAATTTCATTAAGGGAATTTTCATCATTTGTAACTCCTAGGGTCCTATACTACGTCATTTAAGGCTCGAAATGCAGTGTTTATTGAGGATAAAACCTACCCTAGGCTTACTCATGTACATGCATGAAAAGTTAGAGAATTAGGGAGGTGATCAATCTTGTTGTTCTTCAAGTATTCTTCAATTTTCCATTAGGCTAAGGAGTGGTGAAATTTTATCTTCCCCAGGTATGTAGGGTTATGAGTGGGTGAATCCTTTCACACCCATGCCCAATCTCTCTCAAAGCATGAAATTTACCATGTAAATTCTATGGGGTTTTTACCCAATGCATGAAATATTTATTTCTCTACATGGGTATGATCTAATTGAGTCATTATTAGTGAATTACGAAATATGGGCAAGTTTTACGTTGTTTTCATTAAAATCATCTTTCAAGCTTTTTAAATTTAAATTGCCCAATTATGAGAAGTTTATGAAAGTTATGATTTATGATAGATGTTCATGTATGATGAAGTATTGATGATTAGAAGCATGTTTTCAAGTTACCCATATTTATAATCATGTTTTCAGGTGAATAGAGTATATCAAAGTATGTTAAAGTATTGGGCAATTCCCACATGTTCAAGAATGATTTACGATTTATGATATGGATTTCCATGATTGATTGATTTATAATGTTGGCCGATTATAGGGCCCCTGATTCATGGCTAATCATGTATAAAAAGGGGATCAGCGATGTTAAATGTTTATTTAGCCACGAATCTCATGAATGATATTTATTATTTAAGTATGAGCCTAATGTGCATGTCTTTTTGGGAGCAGTGTCTAGCACTGAGTAGCCCGACGTTCAAAGGAATATGCCGGTGTCTTTTAACTATGTGCCACCGTAGGTTCATGATGATACATTACAATGTTAATGGATCCCCTCTTTTATGATATCACATAATGCAGGTCCCTTGCCTGAAAAGCTAGGGACGACTCTGCCCACTTGAGTGAGATAGTTGGGGCATCATGTAAGGCTCTACCATGATGGTGTCAGTTGTGACGAGTCCTCCCATTGTTATACATGTTTTATTACATTATTATTTTTATGATATTTTGTCTCAAGTGATGATTTATAAAGTTTCTCTTACTATTATGATAATGAATGGATTACGAATGATTCAAAACCTTGATCCTTATGTTAGCTTATGATATTCATGTTATGAGCATGTTGTTCCACTCTTATGATCTATTATGAATATTTATGTATTTTAAATGTCCGTTCTACTTAATTTATATACTCGATACATTCCACGTACTTACCGCCTAATCTATGTTGTATTGTTTGATGATACAGGCTTCGATCTTTAGACCCAGCACCATCATTTGTTTGTGTTGGAGATTTGCATCCAGTTCTTTGGTGAGTCCTTATTCTTCGAGGACCAGTTTGATATCAGTTATCTTTTCATGTTTAGTTTTCTAGATTTGCCAGGTTAGTTGGGAGTGTTGTCCCATTAACTCATTAGACATGTTAGAGGCTTTCAGACTAAATGTAGTAGTCAGCTATTATGGATGTAGTACATTGCACTTTCTGTGTTATGTTATGGTTATGCTTCCGCTATGTCGTATGCTAAGTATTCCTATTTATTGGTATTTAGTTAGATTTATGTTCATTCGATGGGTCGACTTGGACTCTCTCGGGCCTCCTTGTCCCGTGTTACTATCCGGGTCTACGTTCGGGTCGTGACAAAACTGGGGCCCAAGACTGAGTCAGGAATACCTATGTTGAAGTAACCTGAGAGTCTTATCGGACTGGATTATGTAACTGGTGTTCTAAGACTGGCCAGAGTTGCTTATTTGGAAGCATCGTAACCATCTAAAGAACAAACTGAAATCTGAAACTGGGGGTTCTATGACTAGTCTGAGCTTATTATCTAGAATTATCATAACCGTCTAAAGAACTACTAAAATATGATATCATAGTCTAATACTGATAATTGGG
>JACEIK010010217.1:0-12400 GCA_018107945.1 Datura stramonium
TTTATATACTTGGGCCTGGTCAAGGCCAACGTGTCACGGAGCCAACGCGGAGGCTCCACCTCTGTGACACGTTGCCATCGCGGAGGAGCTTAAAAATAATTAGGACCTAGAAGTCGCATTCCTGGAATGCGATTTATAAGTCACATTTTTGCCTTGCGACGCGCCGACTTGGCGCTTGTCCGATTTTTTTCCCGGGCCTTTTTCTAGCATGTATGGCATTCAAATACGCTTAACCAACACGCTAATCGGCCATCTATGTGTCGGAAATCTACGGGGTGTAACAATATCCTAATCTAATTTTCTTTTAAAAAGTTAAACCATCCATATCCATATGAGGTCAATTTAATCATTTGTTATGAATTTAATTTGTGAATAGAAGTACTTATCCTTCTCAAATTGTGATTAAAATAAGGCATCACCTGCAAAAGATACCTTCATTACATTAGAATCACCCGTAAGCACCCACAAGTCATACATTCCATGATTGTGCATTCAAGTATAGTTACATCCTTAAAGTATGACACCTAGAAATGAGACAAATAAAGCATTTCATTTCTCCTATTCTTCTTTTTATTTTCTCCATTTTCCCATTTCAAGTAAAATTAATTACCTTAATCAATAGTTGGAGTTTTTGTTTAAAGAGCACTCCCTACTGAAGAGGACTTCAGCTCTGACTAAGGGTGTAAGAAACTTTACCATTCTGTCACACCCTTCATTGGGCATGATGTCAAATGCATTTTGTATCATTAGAACCATAAACTAAGATGTTGTTAAAATTCACATTTTGCAGCAGATATACTATTGAGAAGTACAATATGAACATCAAGACAAGCCATTTAAAGTTTAAAATAAACTAGTAAGAGATCAGAACAAATTTCTTTTTAGAAAAGAGTGCAATCCAGAACAGCAGAAACCCATGCACAAAAACTATAGAAATGCAAAGAACAAGTAAATCTAGAAGCCTAAAAACATATTCACAGATAACTATGCAGACAGATTTAAGTAGAAGGGTTACTTGGCTGTGCTTGGCTACCATTTAAGAGAAGAAAAAGAGAAAACCAAAGAAAGAAGATGAAAAATCCAGTACCCAATACTCTAAATGTTATTCTTTGATGAAAAAAGGGAACAAGAACTATAGAGATGGGAACATAAAAAAGGACTGAGCTAAAAAGCCGAGCATACTATTCAAGGAATGACTAAAAGATAAAGAAAAAAAGGAAGACCAAGAAACCAAACATATAAAATAAGAATAATAAATGAACTACATATTGTATATGATTTCCATACATATATTTTGTTGATCTTTATTTCTAAAAAAATTATAAAATTTTGGTTTTACAAAGTTTTAGGTAATTTTGCTCTTCCTGCAACAAGTATGTGAACAGTTATTATAAACTTTGAATGTTTCCTTCACGTTAGAACAGTCAACTTTATATTTTAATGGTATATTATTATTTAAACATTATCAGCTAATGATCTAACTTTAGAACATTCTAATCACTATGGAATTTCTTCATTGGACTAAATAATTGTCTTCAACCAACCATAAAGTTTATTTGATGGCAGTTTGTACACTCAAAAGAAATTTGACCTTTTATGAATAGTTTTCTTTAGGGCAAAAAATGAATTCTATGTGAAAGAAAAAAATCACATCACAGCATAAAATTTATAACCTGTTGCGGTACACTTAGCTACAACACTGATTATAACATAAGAAGCAGTTATGTCAATTACCACAGTGAGTCCAAGTTAGGTAGGACAGTTATATTGCTTATAACATCTCTAAATTTGAATCTTCTTCAAAAACATTAATAATAAAAGCTCAACTGATAAGATTCTTATCTATTTGATTTTGTATATCAATTTGGTTTTGAAGAGGAAAAAAAGCAGAACCTGAAAAGACGACGCTGAAGATAGTTAGAGCAACATAGAATTTCCAGTAGCCCTAGTCAGTCAGTAGTGAATCCAAGACTCCCCTCAATGATTCACTAGCTAGCTCGTAAATCATATATTGAATCACCTGTAATATTGAAGCAAGTCAAAACAGAATTCTAAGGAAAAAGAACAAAAATGAAAAATGAATTAAAGAGATATAAATAAGAAGGAAAATCATAAGTATGAGGAAAGGAAATTTATACTCACTCAAAACAAATTAAAACATGATACATATTTACAAGTTCAGAAATTTCTTATTTAAAATCCGCTTCCATCCAATCCCTATCACTATTATCAATATTATCCTCCTCTTCCAATGTTTCCATAGTTGTACCTTCTAAAAATTGTGTATCAGATGGCATATCAACAACATCCACAAGGATATCTTCTCTTGACCATCTAAAGTCAACATCGGGTAATTTATATGAAGGACCAATGTCTTCAGTAGGCTCGCTCCAAAATGTGTCTTCTATATTAGAAAAATTTTCTTCCTCCAAGTCATACAAATCAACAGGGATTTTATTCCTTGCATAGTAAACATCCTTCTCAATTGAATCCTCCACATAAAAAATATAATGCACTTGAGATGCAAACACAAAAGGGTCATCCGCGTTACGTATTTTTTGAAGTACACACGGTTAACCCATATTCATGTACTTCATTATGAAACCAATCACATCTAAATACAACACTAAAATAATTGTAACAATCAATCAATGTAATAGATAACATCTCCATCAATGGGATTCTAATCTCTAGCACTAGCAAAACTATAAGTTGTGTAATACTCCAAAACTTTCCTATACTAAATTCAGACGTTGCATGAAAAATCATAGGAAAAACTATAAATTTTTTTTGTATCAGACGACCCACACAACAGACCATTGGTGGAACCAACAGACCATTGTAGAGCATCGTGGGTTGCAGTAGGTTTCTTCAAGTGGGAAACAACGAGACATAGGAAGACTCATTGAACCTAACACTGAGCCGTCCTGTCGTCCGTTGAATTCCGAGTTCAGAGGATTATCGAACCTTTCCCTGAGACAACGAGGGGGAACAACGACCCGTGGTTACTACCAACGAGCCGTTGTTACCACCCGTCATCCAGTTCTAGACCCTAGTAGTGTGGACCACGAGTGGATACAATGACCTATTGGTTCTTCTAATGAGTTGTTGTGATGACGCGTTGTCTCCACGCCCAGTTTTCCTACCTGTTCTAATGGAAGGTGTCGACGATCCGTTCTTTGTTCCAATAGACCGTTGTATCCTCCCATTAGTATTTCTAGTGAAGTTAGCTTCAGAAACTAAAACCAATGACAGCTTTCAACGGGTTGTTGTTTGAACCAATGACCCGTCCTAAGATCCATTGTTCAGGGTCGGGCAGTTTTCAGTTCTTTCTGCCAGGGTATTTTAGTATTTTCCCAGATTTTTAAACTTGGAACCACGTCATTTTTATGTTTGTATAGGATGGAATTAAAGGGGTTGAATGACTCTTTCCATTCATTCCTCTCAACTCCCTCAAGAACAAAACGTAAGAACTTCTCTGAAAGCATAGAGTAGGAGCAAGGGTTTGATATTCTTTTCAGTTTTTCTTAGGGATTTTCACCAGGGTTTCTCCTACAGGTATGTGGAAATTTGGAATGTAGATTTTTCTCCCCTTGTGTCCCCTAAAACTCTCTCTCTGTTCACTTTCAGTCCTAGCCCTGAGTTTGCGAATTTAAAGATATTATTATCGTCCTTCGATTAATTCATATGGAATCCTATCCTATGTTAATTATAGCTATTTTCCACCATTTTGTAACTAAAATGATTCTTGTTACAATAAATTAGAAATTAAGCCCTAGCTCTTGGAAAGTCAGAAATTAGAATCCTGTTTAAGCATTGAATTCTTGAGAATTGCATGCATCTTTCAAAGTTAGGGGCTCCTATAATAATTATAGGTATTATAAATTTAGTTACATGTATGTTTTTCAGATTCAGTTAGAACGTCTATATACTCTGTATTACTCAGAATTATCGATCTAGCCTCAGCCAGATCTTAGCAAACTTCGGGTTAACCAGAATAATGTTAGCTGATCAGTTTGACTATAGAATTTCTCGAGGTTTTAGTGGTGCCTCTCCGTTATCAAAATCACACTCAGATTATAGTTTATTGGTCCATTAGGCAGTCATGACGTTTCATTTACATACCTTTATAGCTCTGACCAGCCCCAGGACCCCAGTTCATTTTATAGTTGTTCTTAGACGGTTACGACACTTCCAGATAAGTAGCTCTAACCAGTCTAGAACCCAATTTCAAAATATGGTTCGATAAGACTCTCAGGGTACTTTCAGTTATATGTCCCTTCCTAGTCTTGGACTCCAGTTTCAAGCTATCAGCCTAGCAGTTCAGTATAGGTTTCCAGTGGGAGTAGGACTTAATGCCGAGTGGACCGGGGTTCCGGCGCACCTAGGTTCTCAGAACTATGTTGCTAGCGTAGGTTACAGTTATAGATTATTGGCCTAATTGGCCCCAAAATTTTGTGATCACCCAGTTCATGCCTTTATACCCTGGCAAGTGTATTGGGTCCTACCGATGAGGTGTATACATCGGAATCCACATCTAGCTCATGTGGTTATAGACTCTCCCACTAGTCAATCTAGTCTAGTTTTAGAATAAGAAGATCAGTTCAGTTTCAGCCCTAGCAGCTCAGCTCAGTTTAAAACAGTACCTCAGACTCAAAACTTTCAGACTTAAGGTATGTCTTTGATCAACAGACAGGGTCATCTTGACCATCTCAGTTTACTACCGATTGTTCATTTCAGTTATCAGTTGGTCATGTCATGTCTTTTCAGTTCAGTCATCTATATATTTATCATTATGCTTCTCTCACTTACTCAGTACATTCAAAGTATTGACGCATACTTTTATGCTGTATCATTTCATGATACAGCCGTAGGTTCTCAGACCCAGCGCCTTAGCCGATTTGTTTGGATCTTTCTATCAGCAGCAGCAGTGTGAGTCCTCATATTTCGAGGGCGTCATTTCATTCATTTTAGTTTTCTTTATCATTTTCAGTTAGACTTAGAGTTAGCTTGGGGCTTGTCTAAGAAACACCTCATTTAGATGGCTTTTAGACACAAACTTTATTTTATATCCTCAGATATTTTAAATCTCTATGTTTAGTTTTTAATTTTCATAAATGCTATTATGTATTATTTCAAAGCTTCCGCTATGCATGTTTTACTCAGAATAGCAGTGTATAATAGACCAAGGGTTGACTTGGGGTTACTTGTGACTCCAAGTATCGTGTTCCATCCAGGATGTAGACTCAAGGCATGAAAAACTTTGTATCAGAGCAAGGTTTAGAGTATCCTCGGAATGTCTGAAAGCCACATTGAGTAGAGTCCTTTTCAGGGTGGAAATGCGCCAAACTTATGATGATGAGGCTATAAGATGTTATTAGGAAAACTCCCTTTTTCATACTCCTTATCGTGTGTTAAATTTCAATTCCATAAACACTCTTCTAACTCATGGTCTATTTCGTTTCAGTGAACCATGCCTCCCAGACGAGGTAACCAAAGAAGGGCTCGTAACGCCAACATACCTGCCCCACCAGCCCTGGCAGCTCCTCAAGATGATTCCATATCTACCACTGAATTCAGGGCGGCAATCCAATTGCTGGCCCAAACAGTCACCAATCAAGTGAACCATCAAGTGGTGCCGATGAACACCAACGGGTCTGTAGCAGCTGCGAGGGTGTGGGATTTCACCCGAATAAACCCTCCATCATTTCAGGGATCCAAAATAGGGGAGGACCCCCAAGACTTCCCATATTATGGGTGTCGGCTCCTTTGAGAGTGCCAGCTACCAGCTTAAAGGGGTAGCCCAGGTCTGGTATGAGCTATGGAAGGAGGGGCGACCAGCGAGAGAAGGACCAGCGGAGTGGGAGGAGTTCAACATTAGTCCAAAGGTCCTCTCAGAACCATTCTCAGTCTCCACCCAAGTTGGCGAGTCAGTTAGAGCCAGCCGGGTGTATAGAACTTGCCCAGTCTCAGTCTTGAAAAAAGTTATTCCAGCTGATCTTGTAGAATTAGACATGGTCGACTTTGACCTTATTCTCAGCATGAAAAGAGACATTGCTGAATTTGTAGCCAAATGCCCGAACTTCCAGCAAGTTAAGGTGAAACACCATAGACTAGGAGGTATGACTCAGGATATCAGTATACCCACATGTAAGTGGAAATAAGTAAACATGGAGTTCATTACGGGTCTACCTAGGACTCATTGGCAACATGATTCCATCTAGTGATAGTAGACCGGATGACTAAGTCAGCATATTTCCTCCTAGTCAAAACAACAGATTCAGCTGAGGACTATGCTAGGCTTTATATCTGGGAACTGGTTACTTTATGGGGTGCCATTATCCATTATCTTTGACAGAGGTACCCAATTCACCTCTCACTTCTGGAAGTCTTTTCAGAAAGGATTAGGTACCTAGGTCAAGCTCAGCATAGCCTTTCACCCGCAGACCGATGGACAAGCTGAGTGGACCATTCAGACCCTAAAAGATATGTTGAGGGCTTGCGCGATCAATTTCAAGGGCAGTTGGGATGACCACTTGCCTCTCATCAAGATTGCATACAACAACAACTACCACTCTAGCATTTAGATGGCCCCATTTGAGGAATTATATGGTAGGAGGTGCAGATCTCCCATAGGGTGGTTTGAGGTTGGTGAAGCTACTATAATAGGGCCAGACTCAGTTCATGAGGAAATGCAGAAAGCTCAACTCATATGAGATAGATTGAAAAAAACTTAGAGTTGTCAGAAATCGTTTGCCGATGTAGGGAGAAAAGAATCAGAGTTTGCAGTTGATGACTGGGTTTATTTGAGAATATCACCCATGAAAGGGGTGATGAGATTTGGGAAGAAGGGAAATCTCAAGTCCAAGATATGTGGGACCCTACAGGATTTTGAGGCGGGTTGGTAAGATTGCTTACGAGTTGGAGTTACCTTCAAAGTTAGCAATCGTGCACCCAGTCTTCTTTGTGTCGCTATTGAAAAAGTATGTTGGTGATCCAACTTCAGTGGTGCCATTGGACAATGTGGAAATAAAGGATATTCTCTCTTATGAAGAAGTTCTAGTTTAGATCCTTGATTGTAAGGTTCGTAAGGTGAGAAACAAAGAAATTTTTTCGGAGAATTTTTTGTGGAGGAATCAGCTAGTTGAAGGAGCCACATAGGAAGAAGAAGTAGACATGATGGACAGATACCCTCACTTGTTCTCTCCTAGTTCAGTTCTAGAATCAGGTACTAAATACCTTCTTAGTACTCTACTCAGTTCCGTACTCATTAGCTCTATTTAGATTTTTTATGTGCATCCTAGTTGGATCAGCTCTGTTAGTACGGTTAAGTTAGTTTGGAGCCAGTTACTCCTTCAGAAATCAGTTCATAGTCTCAATTTTTGAAATCGCAACTCTTTTCCTAGTTTTGGTATTCATTTGAGGACGAATGATCCCAAGGGGGAGATATTGTAATACCCTGAATCTTTCCTAGACCAAATTCAGACATTACATGAAAAACCATAGGAAAAACCAGAAAATTTTTCTATCTCAGACGACCCACACAATGGACAGCTGGTGGAACCAACAGACCATTGTAGAGGGTTGTGGGTTGTAGTAGGTTTCTTCAAGTGGGAAACAACGAGACATAGAATGAACCGTTGAACCTAACAACGAGCCGTCCTATCGTCCGTTGAATCCTGAGTTAAGAGGATTACCAAACCTTTCCTTGAGAAGATGAGAGGGTAAAACGACCCATGCTTACTACCTACAAGCCATTGTTACCACCCGTCGTCCAGTTCTAGACCCCAACAGTGTGGACCACGAGTGGATACAATGACCCATTGGTTCTTCCAATGAGTCATTGTGATGACTCGTTGTCTCCATGCCCAGTTTTCCTACCTATTCTAATGGAAGGTGTCAATGGACCGTTCTTTGTTCCAACAGACCATTGTATCCTCCCGTGGGTATTTCCAGTTATGTCATCATCAGAAACCAAAACCAACGACAACTTTCAACGGGCTATTGTTTGAACCAATGACCCGTCCTAAGATCCGTTGTTCAGGGTCGGGCAGTTTTTAGTTCTTTATGCTAGGGGTATTTTAGTATTTTCATGTATTTGTAAACATGAAACCAGGTTTTTTTGGGTTCATATAGGAGAGAATTAAAGGGGTAGAACAACCCTTTCCATTCATTCCTCTCAACTCCTTCAAGAACAGAACGTAAGAACTTCTCTGAAAGCACAGATCAGGAGCAGGGGTTTGATATTCTTCTCAGTTTTTCTCAAGGATTCTCACTAGGGTTTATCCTACAGGTATGTGGGAATTCAGCAAGGAGATTGTTCTCCCCTTTCGTCCCCCGAAACTCTCTCTCTGTTCACTTCCAGTCCGAGCCCTAAGTTTGCGAATTTGAAGATATTGTTATCGTCCTTTGATTAATTCATGTGGAATCCTATCCTATGTTAATTATAGCTATTTTCCACCAGTTTGAAACTAAAATTATGCTTTTTCCAGTAAATTAGAAATTTATCCCTAGCTCTTGGAAAGTCAGAAATTAGTATCCTGTTTAAGCATTGAATTCTTGAGAATTGCATGCATCTTTCAGAGTTAGGGGCTCCTATAATAATTGTAGGTTTTAGAAATTCAGTTGCATGTATGTTTGTCAGATTCAGTCAGAAAGTCTATATACTCTGTATTTCTCAGAATTGTCAGTCTAGCCTCAGCCATATCTTAGCAAACCTCCGAGTTAACCAGAATAATGTGAGATGATCAGTTTGACTATAGAATTTCTCGAGGTGTCAGTGGTGCCCCTCAATTATCAGAATCAAAATCAGATTATAGTTTATTGGTCCATTAGTTGGTCTTGACATTTCATTTACATACCTTTATAGCTCTGACCGGCCCTAGGATCCCAGTTCAGTTTATAGTTGTTCTTAGACGGTTACGATGCTTCCAGATAAGTAGCTCTGACTAGTCTAGAACCCAGTTTCAAAATCTGGTCTAATAAGACTCTCAGGGTACTTTCATTTATATGTCCCTGACTAGTCTTGGACCCCAGTTTCGAGCTATCATCTTAGCAGTTCAGTATAGGTTTCCAGTAGGAGTAGGACTTAGCACTAAGTGGATCGGGGTTCCAGCGCACTTATGTTCCCAAAACTATGTTGCTAGCGTAGGTTACAATTACAAATTATTTTCCTAATTGGCCCCAGACTTTTGTGATCACCTAGTTCATTCCTTTATACCTTGGAAAGGTATATTGGGTCCTACTGGTAGGGTGTATATATCTGACTTCACGTCTAGCTCACATGGTTATATGTCGATTATAGACTCTCCCCCTAGTTAGTCCGTCCAATTTCAGAATAAGAAGCTCGGTTCAGTTTCAGCCCTAGCAGCTCAGCTCAGTTTAGTACAGTTCCTCCGACTCAGAAATTTCAGACTTAGAGCATGTCTTTGATCACCAGACAGGGTCATCTTGACCATCTCCATTTACTACCGATTGTTCAGTTCAGTTATCAGTTGGTTATTGCATGTATTTTCAGTTTAGTTACCTATATATTTATCATTACGCTTCTCTCACTTACTCAATACATTCAAAGTACTAACGCATATACAGCCGCAGGTTCTTAGACCCAGTACCGTTAGCCGATTCGTTCGGATCTCTCTATCAGCATCAGTAGTGTGAGTCCTCATATTCTGAGGGCGTTATTTCATTCATTTCAGTTTTCTTTATCATTTTTAGTTAGACTTATAGTTAGCTGGGCGATTGTCCCAGCAACTCCTCAGTTAGATGGCTTTTAGACACAGACTTGATTTCAGATTCCTAGATATTTTAAATCTCTAATGTTTAATTTTTAATTTTCATAAATGCTATTATGTATTATTTCAAAGCTTCTTCTATGCATGTTTTACTCAGAACACCAGTGTATGATAGACCATGTGGTGACTTGGGGTTACTTGTGACTCCAAGTATCATATTCCGTCCAGGGTGTAGACTCGGGGCGTGACAAGTTGCCGCAGATAAAGTGACATCACTATTTTGAGCCTTGTGTGATGAATCTCATTCTAATGTATGAAACCGGTATCCATTAATGAAATATGAAGTATATATTTTGGACGCCACCCTATTAGGCCCTTTTTGTAGTCATATTAAATGATGGGGCACTTGAACATTTTTTACTTTCTCTTTGAACCAGTTGCCGAATTCTCGACTATGATTCTTTGCTTTGGTCTATGCATTTGATCTAGCATTACTATCAATTAAAATTTTATGCTCCGTACAAGTATGAATATTTAAAATTCAATCATTAGGAATTTATAATTGAAGTTTAAAGTACCTCCTAATAACAAAATAAATGAAGTTCAAAATATAGATAATTACTATATTTATATATTACTTGATAAAATCCTCCACTTGTTCATCTTCGGTATTGAATAGAACATATCGATGGGCTTCAGTAGATAACTGCAAATCCATGGTAAAATCCTTTCCGTTTTTCCCATTTCCAATTGGATGCCCTGTCTTAGGAAACATAGATGACAAATCATCTCAATCTTTGTCAACAACCTCATCATACTCAGTTTGGTACCTCTGCTATTAAAGCTTCTGGATGATATCGATTACGGACAAAGGCATTATACTTACCTAGGTTCCTCTCAATGGGATACATCCAACGAAGATGATTTGGACACCCCACTTAATTTCATCTACCAAATGGATAGGCAAATGTTCCATTATATAAAAAAAAGTTGGAGGAAACATCTTTTCAAGCTCACATTCAATTTCTTTGATTTTAGCCTGCATTGCCTCAAGATCTCCTCGCCTTATAACCTTACTACATATGGATTTAAAGAAGTTCCCCAACCTAATTAGGGCTAATGAAACTGTCAAGACCCGAGAGTACACCCGGATCGTAGACACAGGACGAGGAACCCCGAAAGGCTCTAGGTCGACCCATGGCCTAACCATCACACACACTTAACATATGAAACATCAAACATCATGATCAAGCAGAAGAAAATAACAAGAATCTAATATGATCTATAAAGAAAATTTAATTACACTTAGATACATAGCTGAAACTGTCTAGACAAGTCTGAAAGCCTTCTACTAACTGATGAGTTGCTGGGACAAGCCCCCAGCAAACTCCCAAAGTCTAAAAACTAGAACAAAATAAAACAGGAATATAAATCATGTCATCAGAAGATGAGGACTCACCACTAGCAACTGGGAGAGGAAGGAGGTGTCTAGCCACGCGGCTGAACCTGAAGACCTGAATCTATATCATGAAACAATATAGCACAAGAGGCGTGCAGTCAGTACTTAGAATGTACTGAGTGTGCAGGAACGTAAATAAATAACTCATAAGCATAAATATACAAGCAAGGAGTACCATAAATCACAGGATTAGTAACACAACCGAAATAAGATACAACAACCTTGTGTGAGACCCACATATTCATATAGACATAATCATATTATAAGGACATGAAATAGTATAAGTCTAATGATGCGGCAAAAGTAGTAATCATAATGATACAGAGATACCATGCCATGACTGATATCCTGAGGGTCCCTGACTGTCTAAGGGAACGAAGACTCTAATATAGCGATTCACTAACTAGCTAGGGATGTCAATCCCGACTGAAGGAGGAGAAACATGCATGGCTAGTAGCTAAGGATATGAGTCCCGACAGGCTAGGAAATACACTTGCTAACGAGGATCCCGACTGACTAGGAAAATGTTCTTGCTAACGAGAATCCCGACTGACTAGGGAGACATTCTTGCTAATGAGAATCCCGACTGACTAACTATAATCTAAATTGCAACAGCTAATCAGAGACAAGGACGTTTACTAATTTTTCCATCATACAACATTCTCATCAATAGGATGGGGGCTACTTTCTAATAACATGAAGCCCAACAGTTGAAATATCATTTTCATGCGTTATCATCATAATTCACTTCATCATGGAGTCCACTCAACAACTATCTCGAGCATCTTATGCTAACGAGCATTCTACAGAGTCACGTTATGCGTATACTATCATGAAATTCCGAATTCCAAGTTCATATCATTCAACGTGTAATATGAGATCATACCTGGATTATAAAATACAACTCAGACTCTATCAAGATACATGACTTCATTTATTTAGGTTTACAACATTCCACACAGTTGTCATAATCACTACTTTGTGAACTCTTTAGCCACAGGCATTTTAGATTCCAAGATTTTTATAGAAATAATTTAGTAAGGAAAAACAACATAGAATTCGCCCGAGCTTCATAGTTCAACAATGGAGATGGAATCTTGTCGGGCTCAATCAATTAAATCTAGAACATGGTGATGGCACATAATTTACTTCAATTACTCAAGCCCACACCGCCTAGTCAATCCAACATGGTCATCAATATCATAAT
>JACEIK010010217.1:12443-24469 GCA_018107945.1 Datura stramonium
TCATTAGTTTATACGGTAATCCAAGGAGAAATTAACAATTCCCATTCAACACTTTAATCGGGTTAGGAAGAACATACTACACCCATACATACTCAACCTATATTTTCACAATTTCTTCATATTCATGAATGGCTACGAAAATTAATTGAACAATAAGAAACACCCATTCATTACTCAAGCCAAGTTATGAACAAAATGTTATCCTCATGCATTCCCAACATATGATCCATATTCCAAACAACCCATCAAATTAACATCCCAAATAAATTCCATAATTCCAGTAATTATTTGCATTTAGGAAAAAGAGTGAAGAAGAAATTACCCATTATTCAAACCCTAGATCATGATATTCTAAATAAATTAAATCGGATTCTTATTGAAAACATTTTGGGGCACAAGAATGGAAGAATATCCTTGTTGAAGTCCCGTATACCTGGTAGACGAAAATCCCGATCGAAAATCTCCCTTGAAGCTTGAAGAAGACCTCGGTGAAACCCCTAGGATTTTTGAGAGGAGAGGAGGAAGTAAGAGATTGAGAGAATGAGGGTTTAGGTCTAGAAGAACCCTTTAAAACGTCCTCAAACATACCCAAAATGACATCACTTAAGAACTGGGATCATAGGATTCTACCAAAACACCCCTGAGCAAAACTTAAAAATCTGGTCGAACTGGAATCCATGACTCACCTGACGAATTGTTGTTACACCAAACGACTCGTTAGGTGCACTCGTCATGTCTACTGAAATTCTTAACCTTCAAGCCACGACCAACTTGATGACTCATCACCATACCCGACGACTCGTCATGACCTTCCGTCTAGTACACTGGAAACCCTTTTAAAACCAAAGCTCCTCCCTCCAAACGACCAACATAACATGTCTTTGCCAAACCTAATGACTCGTTAGAACCATCCGTCCCGAACACTGCCTAAGACTTCCCTGGCCTCCACCCAACGACAACACTTCGACGACTCGTGGTATCCCACCACGAGTCGTTAAGTCTCCCGTCCTGAGATATTTTTTTCAGTTTTCTGCACTTTTCCAATTTAACGCCCGGATCTTATTCATAGCCCTTTCTGGGGTATTACAATATCTCCCTCTTGGGAACATTCGTCCTCGAATGTTGGTTGAACATACTGAAAAGATGGAAATGAAGCCTATATCCAAATATCAATCAATCACAACTAAACATCAATGGAGTATCTGACTCCGGACCACTCTTGTACACTAAACCTGATCATTCACATCTAACATACATACTAGGACTCAAGGAAACCGAAGAACATGAAAATAACATAGAACTAGACAAAGCTTCCAAAAAGAATTCTTTCCCCCTTTTCGATCCGGCACGAACTGGTACGGACGAAACTTTCATCCTCAAATCGCTTCTTGATACTAAGATGGATTTATCAATATCTAATCTAACTAAGAGTAAGGAACTTCAAGCACGAATCATTCCTGACATTTACAACTGAGCACATACATGAGATAATCTTACTCTACTGAGTTAACAAACAACTTCCAAAGACTGAGTTCAATCCGAACACATAAGAAAACATGGACCAACACACATAAATAATTCATAACATGAAATTAAGCAATAAGGACCCATAGGGAAAAACTGGCTTCACTGACTGAAACGGTTACCTCTAAACCTCGCGAATCTTCACATGGGAGTAAACATAACTTAACTCTTACCGAGATGCAAATGAGGTTATCTGAACTTAGTAGAGATCGACATATTGCAATTGCTAAGGCTTAAACCCCTTTATGAGCATTTTCAAGGTCCCACTTACTTCACGTGCTCACTATCTCCCCCTTAGCTTAAATCCATCATTCTAAGGCTCCCGAATCCTTCTTCAAGTCAGGCTAAGTTACTAACCCTTAGCTCCTCTTTCACTTTTAACCTTCACCACAAACATTATACTACCAGCTACTCCTATTACACATCAACAGTCTCTTTTCACAATCACAACCGACCTTCTTATTCAGTTCTAAGGTTGGAAACATATAAGGGGACAATACAAGATTCACAACATACCTGTGGCCACTACCGATGCCTTGCCCTTCTGCTACTGCATAAGAGCGATTTTGATGATGTCTGCCTCCTTGTTTAGAGGATGCACCCTTCTGAAAACGAGCAGGCTATAGGAGCTACTTAAGAGGTGGTCGAGGATCTGCTCTTACCCCGCTTAGCTGTCGCGCAATCTCGGCGCATATGTCCCGCCTTGTCTCACCAAAAACAAACATCTGTGCTAGACATGCAAACTCCCAAGTGGTTCTTTCCACAGCTCATACACAATGGGTACGTGATCTCCCTTACTCTGGGATTGTACAGAATACTGACTGTCGAAGGTGCTGGGGCTACTGATCTCTGATGATGGTGTGAGCGATATCCGGTACCTGACCCCTGATGGGAGGACTCTAAGTCTCCAGTCCTGGCCCTCTTGGTCTCTCTCTCTTTTTCTTTCACCTGTTCTTCTTCCATTTGTTGAGCAAATATTACCATGCGTGAAAAGTCTATGTCCCGGTGCAGCATGCAGTCCTACATTCTTTGACCAAGGAGTTTGACACTCCATTCACGAATGTACTCACTCGGGCCTACTGGTTGGCTACCATTTCCGGCGTATACTTAGACAACCGAGTGAACTCTAGCGCATACTCCTGGACAATCATGTCATTTTGTCTCAAGTTAATGAACTCTGTTGCCTTTTCCTCCCTCAACTCCCGAGGGAAAAACCTATCCAAGAACGCGGCCATAAATTCATCCCAACCTGTGGGACCCGCTTGAATTCCCCGACTGTCTCTCCACTGACAATACCATATAGAAGCGACTCCCTTTAACTTGTAGGAGGATAAGTTCTCGCTCTCATTCCCCGTCACTCCCATGATGTGAGTAATCTTCTGAATCTCCTCCAAAAACTCATATGGGTCCTCATCCACCTTTGACCCCAAGAACTCGAGTGGGTTCATCCGAAGAAAATCTCTTATCCGTGCTGTCGTTTCATTTCCATTCTGAGGAGCTCGGGCCACCGCCTGATGGTTAATCTGAATGGTCAGGGCCTGCACCAACATTTGAAAGTCCGCTTGGAACTCAGTAGGAGTAACATGATCATCTACTGGGGCTGCCTGGACTGGTGGTACCTGCTGGTGGCCATTACCAGGTCTCCTTCCATTCGCTCGTCTAGGAGGCATTATCTACAAGCGCATAAAGAACGAGTTAGGGGAGGAACTATTTAGATCTTCATACTCTACGCACGATAAGAATCATGAAGGAAAGGGAACATTCCTAAAACGTCTCATAGCCTCTTCTTCATAAGTGTGGCACGCTTCACACCCATGAAGAAGACTCTACGTAATGCGGCTTTCAGACACCCTAGGACACTCTAAACCTTTGCTCTGATACTAAGTTTTTCATGAAATGAGAGTACACTAAGATCGTAGACACGGGACAAGGAACCCCGAAAGGCTAGAGGTCGACCCATGTCCTAATCATCGCACACACTTAACATAAGAAACATAAAAAATAATGATCAAGCAGAAGGAAATAACAAGAATCTAATATGATCCATAAAGACAATTTAATAACACTTAGATACATAGCTGAAACTATCTAGACAAGTCCAAAAGCCTTCTACTAACTGATGAGTTGCTAGGACAAGCCCCCAACTAACTCACGAAGTATGAAAATTGGAACAAAATAAAACGGGAATATAAGTCACGTCCTCGGAGGATGAGGACTCACTAGTAACAACTGGGAGAGGAAGGAGCGTATCTAGCCACACAGCAGAACCTGAAGACCTGAATCTATATTATGAAACAATATAGCACAAGAGGCGTGCGGTCAGTAATTGGAATATACTGAGTATACAAGAACATAAATAAATAACTCATAAGCATAAATATGAAAGTAGGAAGTACCATAAATCACAACATTAGTAACAAAACCGAAATAAGATACAACAACCTGTTGTGAGATCCACATATTCATATAGTCATAATCATATTATAAGGACATGCAATAGTATAAGTCCAATGATGTGCAAAAATAATAATCATAATGATACAGAAATGTCATTCCATGACTGATATCATGAGGGTCCCTGATTGTCTAAGGGAACGAATGCTCTAATATAGCGAGTCACTAACTAGCTAGGGATGTTAGTTCCGACTGAAAGAGGATAAACATGCATGGCTAGTAGCTAGGGATGTGAGTCCCAACAGTCTAGGGAAATACTCTTGCCAACGAGGATCCCGACTGACTAGGGAAACATTCTTGCTAACGAGAATCCCGATAGGGGAGACATTCTTGCTAATGAGAATCCTGACTGACTAATGATAATCTAAATTGCAACAGCTAATCAGAGACAAGGACGTTTACTAATTTTTCCATCATACAACATTCTCATCAACAGGATGGGGCCTACTTTCTAATAACATCAAGACCAACAGTTGAAATATTATTTTCATATATTATCATCATAATTCGCCTCATCATGGAGTCTGATCAACAGCTATCCCGAGCATCTTTCGCTAACGAGCATTCTACAGAGTCACATTATGCATATACTATCATGACATTCTGAATTCCAAGTTCATCTCATTCAACATGTAATTTGAGATCATACCTGGTTTATAAAATACAAGTCATACTCCATCAAGATACATGACTTCATTTATTTAGGTCTACAACATTCCACACACTTGTCATAATCACTCCTTTGTGAACTCTTTAGCCATGGGCGTTTTAGATTTCAAGATTTTTATAGAAACAATTTAGTAAGGAAAAACAATATAGAATTCGCCCGAGTTTCGTAGTTCAACAATGGAGATTAAATCTTGTCATGCCCAATCAATTAAATCTAGAACATGGTGATAGCACATAATTTACTTCAATTACTCAAGCCCACACCGCCTAGTCAATCCAACATTGTCATCAATATCATGATGATGTTATTAGGGTTAATTATGCAATATTTCCACACTTCCATCGTAATATGAATTTATACAGTAATCGAAGGAGAAACTAACAATTCTGATTCAACACTTAAATCGGGTTAGGAAGAACATACTAAACCCCTACATACTCAACCTATATTTTCACAATTTCTTCATATTCACGCATGGCTATGAATAAACATTTTCATTTATATTATCTTTTATTGGTTGAAGATCCTTCCGTATCTCCATTTCTTGCAAGTCATAGTGTCATGCACTAAGTCTATACCCTAACGGGACACGGTACTTTGAGTCACAAGTAATCCCAAGTCAACCCATGGTCCATCATAACACAGGCATTCTGAGTAAAAGATAGTGGAAGATTTAAAATAACATTATAAAACATTAATGAAAACAAACCTGAATCATAAAGTTTAAAAACAACTGAAACAAAGCTAAAGGTCTTAAATTATGTTAATGTCTGAAATCCAACTACAACTGATGAGTTGCTGGGAGAAGCCCCCACTAACTTCAAGTATACATAAAATAAATAAAACTAAAAGAAATAATCCTCGTCCCCGAAAGATGAGGAATCACCAATGATGCAGCTGGGAAAGTTTGAGCGAGGTCGGCTAACGCTGTTGTGACTGAGAACCTGCCGCTGTATCATAAAATGATACAACATAAAAGGTATGCATCAATACATTGAATGTACTAGGTAAGTGAGAGAACCATACACAAGGAATACAATAATTGAACTGAAAATACGTACAATGACCAACTGAAAATGCTGAAAACTGAATAATTGTAATAAACTGAGTTGGTCTAAAAGACCTTGTCTGATGGTCAAGAACATGCCCAAAATCTTAGATACTAATCTAAAATACTATACTAAACTGATCTGAACTAACTAATTAGAGATTAAACTGAGCAGACTAGTGGTAGAGTCTATAACCGACATATAACCACGTGAGTTAGATATGGAGTCCGATGTATACACCCCATCAATAGTACCCAACATACCTTGCCAGGGTATAAAGGCATGAACTGAGTGATCACAGGGCTAGTCCATGAGGCCAATAAATATAACCTACAGTGGCAACTTAGTTTTGAGAACCTGGGTGTGCTGGAACCCCGGTCCGCTTGGTGTTAAGTCCTACTCCCACTGGATAGTCCTAGACTGACTACTAAGCTGATAGCTAAAAACTGGGGCCCAAGACTTCAACTGAGCCAGGGATACTGTCTGAGGATACCCTGAAAGTCTTATCAAACTGGATTCTGTAACTGGGTTCTAAGATTGGTCAGAGCTTCTTATTTGGAAGTGTCGTAACCGTCTAGAGAACAAACTGGAATATGAAGCTTGGGTCCTAAGGCTGGTCAACACTGCTTTCTTAAAAGTTTCATGACCACCTAAAGAACCACTAAAATATGATACTGAGTCTAATATAGATAACTGGGAGGTATCATGGACACCTCAAGGATTAACTATAGTCAAAACTAATTAGCTGACATTTCTGAATAACACTGAGCATTCTAACATTTTGACTGAAACTAAACTAACATAAATCTGAATGAGATTTCAATACATATTAAAAATATGAGAATCCCCAACACTAATAGAATCAAGCAATTTCGATGATTAATAAATTATGCAAAAAATCTAGTTCTTCTACATTCAAGATCTAGGGCTAGAATTCACTTTACAGGGACAAGCATCAACATAGTCAAAAAATGGTGGAAAAATATATACAATTAACATAAATAATATTCAACATGAATTAAACAAAGTCTGACATATAAATTCTTCATATTTGAAAGTTTCAGCACTAGAACTAATAGAGAAGATAGAGAAGATTTTGGGGACACAAGGGAAGAATTATTCCCTTGTTGAATTCCTACATACCTGATAAAGAAAACTGAAGAAATTCCTTGAGAATCCGAGGAGAAGTAGACTGCCCTAGTTCTTTCTCTAAGAGTTCCTGAGAGAAATTTTATGATGCTTTCTGAAGGTCTGAGTTGGGAATGAGGGAGAAGAACCATTTAATACCTCTAATTTCCCTAATTTTAAACTTAAACAATGTAGTTTATACACTAAATAGGTGGGAAATTTCAAAAATAATCATGTAAATTAAATTTGAAAACTGGCCAACAGGGTCCTAACTGGTCATTCAATGAGTCGTTGGTTGTGACATGACTCGTTGGGACCTCTCGTTGGTCCCACTACCTAGGACTAGGAAATACTAGATTTGGAAACGGGTCTCACCATGACTCGTTGGTTTAACAAACGGGTCATTGGTTCCTCCCGTGCCCACTGAATCAGGAAACCTGGAGAGTCTAGCGATGAGTGACCCAACTACTTGTTGGTGGACCCAATGGGTGGTTGTGTCCAGTCGTTAGGCTCACTGGAAAGATTTCTAAAAATGTTTTAGTTGACACCACGGGTGATGAAAATGACTTGTTGTGGGAAACAACGGGTCATTGTTTCCACTCGTCATCACTAGAAGGGGATTTTAGGGTTTTCACCCAATGACTCTCACAGGTCGTTGTTTCTAGCAACGACTCATTGGTTGAGTCGTGGGGTCCTGGAAAGGATTTTTGTGCTGGGGAAACCACGACTGACAGGATGACTTGTTGTTTCTCACAACGGGTTGTTCCTTGACTCGTGGGTTAACGAGAGACCAAGGCCTGCTGATCACACTTACACAGTGAGTCATTAGAGCTCACCACGACTCGTTGTCTCAATCGTTCTGAGGCATTTTTTTTCTAGTTTTTATTCTATATTTTCTTGCAATGCCTGAGTATGGTCTAGGAAAGATTTGAGGTGTTACAATATCTCCCCCTTGGGATCATTCGTCCTCGATTGAAGACTAAAGCTGCAGGAAAACTAGGAAAAGAGCTGAGATTTCTAGACCGAGACTATGAGCTGGTTTCTGAAGGAGTAGCTGACTCCGAACTGACTTAATCATACTAACAGAGCTGGTGCAACTAGAATCTACATAGAAAATCTAAATAGAGCTGATGAGTACAGAACTGAATAGAGTACTGAGGAGAAATTTAGTACCTGATGCCGAAACCGAACTAGAAGGGAATAAGTAAGGGTATCTAGCCATCATGTCTGCTTCTACTTCCCATGTGACTCCCTCAACTAGCTGGTTCCCCCACAAAATTTTCACCGATGTGATTTCCTTATTTATTAACTTAAAAACTTGATGGTCAAGGATCTGAACTGGGAACTCTTCATACAAGAGTCTATCTTTTATTCCGATGCTGTCTAGTGACACAAACGAGGCTGGATCACTGATGGACTTCTTCAATAGTGACACATGGAATACTGGGTGAACCGATGCTAGCTCTAGAGGTAGTTCTAACTCATATGCCACACTGCTAATTCACTTCAAAATTCTATAGGGTCCCACATATCTCGGATTGAGTTTTCCTTTCTTCTCAAATCTCATCACCCCTTTCAAGGGTGAAATTTTTAGGTAAACCCAGTCATCTACTGCAAACTCTAATTCTCTTCTCCTCACATCAACATAAGATTTCTGACGGCTCTTAGCTATTTTCAATCTTTTTTGGATGAGTTGTACTTTTTGCATAGCCTCATGGACTGAGTCTGGCCCTATTAGAGTAGCTTCACCAACCTTAAACCACCCGATAGGAGATCTACACCTCCTACCATATAATGCCTCAAAGGGGGCCATCTGGATACTGGAATGGTAGTTGTTGTTGTACGCAAACTCGATGAGAGTAAAGTGATCATATCAACTGCCCTTGAAATCAGTCACGCAAGCCCTCAACATATCTTTTAGGGTCTTAATATTCCGCTCAGCATGTCCATCTAAATTTTTGTATTTGAAAAAGATTTTCGTAGGGATCTCTGAAGTAGATGGTGGTTGATAAAGAACTCTATCTATGGGTGAAAAGCTATGCTGAGCTGTACCTTGGTACCAAGTCCCTTCTTAAAGGACTTTAAGAAGTGAGAGGTGAACTGGGTACCTCTGTCTGAGATAATGGACAAGGGAACCCCTTGAAGTCTGACCAACTCCCGAATATAATGCCTAGCATAGTCTTCAGCTGAATCTGTAGTTTTAACTGGGAGGAATTGTGCTGACTTAGTCATTCGATCTACTATCACCCAGATTGAATCATGTTGTCGACGAGTCTGAGGTAGACCTGTAATAAAATCCATATTTACTTCTTCTCACTTCCATGTGGGTATGTTGATATCCTGAGTCATACCTCTCGGTCTCTGGTGTTCTACTTTGACTTGCTAGTTGTTCGGGCACTTAGCTACAAATTCTGCGATGTCTCTCTTCATGCCATTCCACCAGTAAATATCCCGAAAATCACAGTACATCTTAGTAGAACCTAGGTGGATGGAATATCTCGAACTGTGTGCTTCGACTAGTATCTACTATATCGACTCACCCACATCCGGTACGCACAATCTACCCTGGTAACAAAGTACACCATCTCCCCCTTGGGAGAAAGCCTTTACTTCCATTCTGAGAACCGCCTCGTTCAGTTTAAGTAGTATGGGATCTTCATCCTGCCTTGACTTAACTTCAACTACAAATGAGGAATCTGACCCACTCTGCACCACTACTCCACCTTCAGCGATATCAACCAACTGTACACCCAACCGAGCTAATCGGTTGATATCCTTTTCAAGCTCCTTTTTGCTCTCTTCAACATGAGCCACACTCCCCATAGACACTATGATTAGGGAATCAACCACCACATTTTCTTTACCTGGGTGATACAACACGCTCATGTCATAGTCCTTCAGTAGCTCCAACCACCTTCTCTAACGAGGATTTAGGTCTTTCTGACTAAAAACATACTAAAGGCTCTTGTGATTGGTGAAACCATCCATGCGAGCCCCTGTAATGCCCTAGAAACTCAAAGAATGGACCCGAGACTTATATTAGAGAAAACTAAAAAATCTACACCAGGTCACAGGACGAGTCATTCCGTGACCCAGGGGAGGTGACCACTAGTCGTTAAGTGATGCGTGGTGGGGACTCTAGACTTAGTTGAAAATTTTGGAAATTTAGGTGATCACGGGTGTGACCACGAGTCATGGTCAACACCATGAGTCGTGATATGACCCGTGGTCAAGAGAAAATTTAAGATCGGGAAGAAATGGGGAAGTGCACCAAACGACTAGTCACCACGAGTCGTGGTCCATGTCACGACCTGTTAGGTGACCCGTGGAAAGGATTTGCTTAAGAGTTGGAAAGTTAGGCAATGTACCCAATGGGTCCTCACCACAATTTTTTTGGGACACCATGAGTCGTGGTGTCACCGTGGGGACTCTAGGGACTTTTGGGCAATAGAGACCACGAGAGGTGACCAGGAGTCGTGGTCACCAACCATGACCATTGGGTTCCCCGTGGTGACCAGTAGGGGTTTTCATGGCAGTGTACCTCATGACTTGGACCACGAGTCGTGGTCACTGGCCACGATTCGTTAGTTCCCCTGTGGAGACTCTCGATCAGTTTTTCACTGCGAGTTTTTCAAGGGTCTTTTAGTAATTTCCTACCTTATAGACCCTAAACTACGACATTTTAAGAGTATTTTTAGATTATTAGAGGGGTTAAACAGTGTCTTCCTCATTCTCCCCATTTAGACTCTAAGAAAATAATGTAGGAGTTCTCTTATAGCATTTCAAAGTAAGAACTAGGGCAATCCTTTTATCCTCGGTTTCTCAAGGAAATTCTTCGAGCTACTTCACAAGGTATGTGGTAATTCAACAAGGGAATAATTATTCCCTTGTGTCCCCAAAATCCTCCCTATTTTTCTCTATCAGTTCTAGCCCTGGAATTATCAAATGTTAAGAAATTTTAGTAATACTTCGTCTAATTCATATGGAATGTTACTTCATGTTAGTTATAGATATTTTCCACCAGTTTGTGACTGAAATGATGTTTATTCTTCTGAAGTGACATTTAGCCCTATTTCTTGAACTAGAAAATCTTGAATTTTGCAATAGTATTTGAATATTGAAATTTTTCTTGATTTTATCAGTGTTTGGGACTCCCATGTTGTTAGTAGCATTAAAATTAAACTTAAATTATTGTCAATTCAGTTTTAGCCAAAATGTTATAATTCTTAGTGTCAGTTAGAAATTTCAGCTGATCAGTTTGATTATAGAAATTTCCGAGGTGTCAGTCGTATCTCCCAATTATCAGAATCAGATTCAGAACTCATTTCTTAGTGGTCCACTAGGCGGTCATGACACTTTAGACCAGTATCTATAACTAGACTTAGGACCTCAACTTCAAATTACAGTTAGTTCTTTAGATGGTTACAATGCTTCCAAATAAGTGGCTCTGACCAGTCTTAGAACCCAGTTCCAGAATCTGGTCTGATAAGATTCTCAGGGTGCTTTCAAGTATGTATCCCTGACTAGTCTTGGGCCCTACTTTTGAGCTATCAGCTTAGTAATAAGTCTAGGACTATTCAGTGGGAGTAGGACTTAGCATAGAGTGGACCGGGGTTCCAGTGCACCCAGGTTCGTAGAACTACGTTGCCCCTGTAGGTTTCAGTTTTATTGGACTGATGGACCCAAACTCTTGTGATCACTCAGTTCACGCCTTTATGCCCTATCAAGGTATATTGGGCGATGGAGTGCTTACATCGGACTCTACGTCTAGCTCACGTGGTTATATGTTGATTATAGACTCTCCCACTAGTCATCTCAGTTCAGTTTCTGATCAGCTTAGTTCAGTATCTCAGAAATAGGGCATGTCCTTGACCATCAGACAGGGTCTTTTAGACCATCTCAGTTATTTCAGTTATTCAGTTCAATAGCTTTAGTTGGTCATTGCATGACTTTTAAGTTTAACACTACTATTCCATTGTGTTATGGTTTCTTCCACTTACTTAGTACATACAAAGTACTGACACATACTTTTATGTTGTATCATTTTATGATACAGCTGCAGGATCTCAGTCTCAGCCTCGTTAGTCGATCACTCTCCGAAGACTTTAGCAGTTCTAGTTAGTGAGTCCTCATTATTCAAGGAAGGAGATTATTTAATTCAGTTACATCTTCTTTCCTTTTATTTAGATTTGGAGTTAGCT
>JACEIK010010219.1:1154-11194 GCA_018107945.1 Datura stramonium
CAATAATTATAGTATTTTATTTCAAGTATGAGTGTTATAATCTCTAGGAATCCTTTGATTCTTTTTTTAATATAAATTCAAGCGCTTTTGAGCTTGATCTTGAACTTGATGGATTGGATCTTGATTTGCACTTTAATTTAAGGGCATAGAGCTTGATCTTGAATTTTCGTCTTGATCTTGACTTATATTTAGATTCAAGGGCTTGAAACTTGTTCTTGAATCTCCATTTTGATCTTAACTTGTATTTGAATTCAAGGAATTTTGAGCTTAATCTTGAACCCAGTGGTCTTGATCTCTGGAACTTGTAGAGAAACACTTGAGTACTTGAATTCTTGTAGCTTGATCTTGAATCCAGTGATCTTGATCTCTGAAACTTATAGAAAAAATACTTGAGTGCTTGAATTCTTGTAGCTTGTAGAGAAACCTGTGGTGTTTGATCCAAAAGTTCTCTCTAGTTTCTTATCAGAATTCCAGTCCTTTTTCTGAATTATGAGATCCTTATTTATAGTTGTAGGATGGTAGAGTTGTGATAAGAGCGAAATTTTTTCAACCAATCAGATTTAAGTTGACATGATGATATTTAATTAGTTGGAATATTTTACTTGTACATGTGGTACATTTTAATTGACCTTTGATTTGACGAGGCATACTGTGTCATTTTGGCACATGATTTTGTTGGCTCCTTTATTTGATTTGGTGTGACACGTTATTCAACACGTGACACTAATTTGGACCTCTAGGATAAGATGACACATTGAGCTCAAAAAAGTAGGTTCATCATTTGTAGCCCAATTTGAAGGACTAGCCTAATAAAATCGAATAATTAATGGGACTAGCCTAATAAAATCGAATAATTAATTAGATTCATACTTATTAGATTTAAATAACTAACCTAATAATATTAATCTAATAATATTTATTAGGATTAATGTATCTTAAATTTTAATGTAATTCAAATTTGTTATGAATTTAAATTTGATAAAATATAGCCATCCATCAATGTTCCCTATTTCAAAACTTGTTGGGGTGAACATGTTGAAATTCAAAGGCAAGATTTAAAGTATCACTCAAGCACTTGTACGAATTGAAATTTGCTTCTCTACGAATAAAAGCTACCGCCTTCTTGTTAAAGAGCTTATAAATTTGCAAAATTGAATGAACTTTTCAATACACACTCAATAATTGTCAGCAAAATTAATAAGGATTATTTTCCAAGTTGAAGTGGTTTAAACTTTTCCATGTGACCCTCGTTAGTTAAGTAAGTGCTAGGAACCTTTTTAAACATGCACTATACAGTGATTCCTTCGAACAAGGAAGCATTCTAATAGTTTATTGTATTGAAACTTTGAGTAGATAAGACCAAAGCTAAAATTTTCTATAATGACTTATCATTCTCTTTCTATTCTAATTGATTAAGGAGGCTAGTAACCGATTATTTTAGTAAATCCCTCTATCCCACATCAAGTTAAAGATTCCAGACAACCTCCACTCACTAGCTATATATAACACTATACAATTATAAATATCAAGACCCACCGTCCTCAATCCGTTCGAGTTCGTCTTTAACAAGAAATAATTCTTTTTTTTCTTTGTTGTCCTTTTTCTCTCTTCTTTTTAGGGGAAAAAATACTATTTTTTAGGAGAAGTTGACCTAAAAGTGACGCTGAGCATTGATGTGTCGGTATTTTTTTAACACAAATGTGTCCGTATTTTTCAACACAGTTGTACTTTTTTTCATAGAGTCTTGCATGTATTTAAATGCTAATTTAAGTCAATACTAACACTATTTTACTAAGTTTCAAAACTTTCATGATTTAAGAAAAGAGGCACAAAATTCGCTGAAGTCTGCCAGATATAGGTGAAAGACGGACTGCACATCCATGATGCAATTTGCACTTTCAACCGCATGATGATCCAGAGAGTAACACAAAGTGGTCTTCAAAAGACGGCTCAAGATGCAGTTCGCACAATCAAAAGGTGGACCATCAAATGAACTGTCTTTTCCAATCTCATCCACTTGGTGAAGTAATTGACGGAAGAAAGTACATACCGTCTTTTCAAAAGACAGTCCGTCAATCAAAAGACAAAAAACATCTAGGCATAATACAATTTCAAGCGACGGTTGAAGAAACGAACCACACTTTCAATATGCGGTCCGTCCCTGTGATCTGGCCCCTCCGGATTAAATTTTAATAGGGTTTTGGGGCTTAGTATAGATAGTCTTTTTTGATATTCTTTAGAGAGTTCTGCATAGTTTTGGATTTTAACAATTAGTTTTCATAGTTTTTGCATTCCTTTGAAGATACCCATTGTAATTGAATGATCCATTGAGATTTAATTGATCAATTTAAGTTTTCTCCCTTCTTATTGCAAAAGTGATCATGCTTAATTCAATACTTTCCTCTTCTTTTTTTTCTATGAGTAGCTAAATCTTGATAAAAGATTGTAAACCCAATGAGTTTGTGAATCTTATTGATCTTAATTAGGAGGAGTGATTATGAGTTTGCTAATATTTGATTGATCTATAATTTGTAAGTGAGATTGGCAGTGAAAATTATTCAATCATGTCAAATTTCTTCAATTGTGCTTGAATGAGCCAATTAAGATTTGGGTAGCATCAATCAACAATGACCCAAGGATTTAAATCCCGTTTAAAGGATTCACCTAGAAATTTGATGAATCCAATTGGCAAATTACAATAAGTTTTGATTTGAATTCTAATAAATTTGAGAAAATTATTTTAGATTGAAATTGCTAGGATTGTTGAGAGACACCTAGCAATTGCTTAAGTAGATTGCTTGTATATTTGTGAAAAGCTCATTATCATTACTCCAGTTGAATGATTTAAGGGGATCAACCCTATGTGGGGACACTTCCCTAGAATTTTCTCTCTATTGATTAAACCTTAATCATCATAGTTTTAGTTTAATTACATCTTTGTGCACTAATGTGAGTAGATCATCAACATCCAAATCATATTTTCATTCCTTGATTTTTGTGAATCTAGACAAAATCCTTGTGGATACGATCCCAACTTCTTGTTGGGTTATTATATTGCATCGACTATGTACGCTCTCCTTAGTAGGGTGGATACTGGGTGATATCATATTTTTGACATCGTTGCTGGGGACTTTGGTTTTAGGTCCTATCTTGCAATTTAGATTTTGGTTTGTTTGATTGGAGTCTACTTTATCACACTTTTTTGCTGTGATTGTGAAATAGGCGAGCAACTAATGATGGCTTTACCACTAGATGAAGTAGAGAGTCTCTTCGCGGAAGTTAACGATGATATAGATTATGCTAGCGTGATTGTAATTTTGATAGTAAATGCTACCTCAATCAAAATTGATAATAGCATCTACCCTATGTTAAAAGCGACAGGAAAGTTGCACAATTCAACTGACCAAGACCCGCATCAGCATCTCAAAACTTTTTGGAGATTTGCAATCTTCATAAGAAGAATAATATTTTGATGACGCAATTCATTTCATGATATTCAAATACTCCTTTGCAGGAGAAGCCCGTGACTAGTTGCACCGCTTTCCTCCCAACTATAATACCCTAAAAGTTCCTAAGACTAGATCAGAGAATTGAAAATGAGTTCAACAGAAAAATCTATATTTTTTCTCAGAACGACTTGTGGTACGAGTTGTAGTGAGAAGTAATGGACCATGGGAGGAGTCATAGTAGAATGTTGAAGTTGAATGCCTATAACACGAGTCACACCATGAGTCTTGGTGCGTGGGTACGACTCGCGGTGAGGAGTCGTGGTGAGGAACAGGGAATAGCAGGGTTGGAAAGGATGGATCATAGTACGACTCATTGTGGAAAACAATGAGTCGTGATAAGGGTTGTGGTTTGGAGATTCTGTGTATGGATGGGTCGTCACGACCCGTGGACGGAAACCACGAGTCATGGTTTGTAACCAGTGGGAAAATTCAGAGATTGAGGCTTAGTGACAACGAGAGTAGTTACGACCTGTGATGACATGTAATGACTCATAGTAGGCGTCTGTAAAGTGATCCTCAGGATCCAGTCTTACAACTAATGGTGACAACGGGAAGTGACCACGAGTCGTCACTTCATGGTACGTCTCGTGATGAGAGTCGTGACGACTAATAGTGTTTATTTTTCAAAAATTTCATTAAAGGTATTTTCGTAAATCCTAAGCTCCTAGGTCCTAAACTATGTCATTTTAAGTCCTGAAAGAAGTGTATTAAGGGAGTTTAACCTGTTCTAATTCATTCAACTTCCATGCATGCAAGTTTAGAGGTTTTCCATTGAAGATCAAGCCTAAAATCCTTCAATTCTCCTCCAAATCTTTTGGGCTTTCAAAGTCAAGTTGAGAATCCGTTTACCCAGGTATGTAGGGCCATGAATGAGAGTTTTCTTTCATTTTCATGCCCAAGTTTCTCCTACAATTCATGAATTCAATTGTTAATTTAAGTGTATGATCTGTTACACCTCGTAGGTTCCTGTCGTTTAACGAACACGTTCATATGTATGTCGAGAGTTTTTGAGTATGATGTATACGGAGAAGGGCTTGGGGGTTGAGTATACGAGCACGTCATTGAGTGAGCAGGAGGCCAGGCCGCGAGGGCCAGCACCCTGGGCAACGGGCGCGCTAGCATGCCAGCGCCCTGGGAGGCGCAGCACGGCACACTCCCTAGCGTGTTGGCCAGCACGGGGCGCCCCCTACCACCACCCTGCATTTATATATAAGCCTTCCTAGTTCAATTCAAATCATTTGCAAACATTTCCTTCAACCAAATTAGAGAGGGCAACGTGGGTTTCGAGTATTTTCATCAAATTACGCTATCAAATGCCGTTCAAATGCAAATTAACTTTAGGTAACAAGTCCTAAGCCTACGGGAAGCAGTTCTACGGAGTTGTTTCTCAAAAATTCGCCCGGCATATTGGAATCCCGCGGAGTAAAGGTTGCTGAAATTACTCCAAATTGAATCCTAAACGGTCACAGGCAATAGGTAAGCATTTCTCCCTTCTAAACTCTCAAGAAATTTTGGGTTTTCGCGGAGTTATTCAGAGTTGAATTATAGTTGATAATACTATCGAAAGATATCGTTATTGGTCGAATTTAGTATTGAAACTATCCCTATTCTCTTAGTATAAGGACTGTAGTTTAGTGGAACTGCTAGCTTCAGGTTGGAACTAATCAATTAAACGATAGTAAGGTTGTAACCTCGAATACTGCAATGTCCCTACTAATTGTGGAGGTAAAGGAGTGATGGTACAGAGATCCTAGCTTAGTACAGCCAGAGATAAGGCCCAACAGAAGGAGTCACCGGCCTTTGAGGTAGTAGAGGACAGAGTCTTGAGACCCAGAGGCCGATTCTATGTTCTAAATATGGCAGAGTTTTGTTAGTAGCTTATAGCAAGGCATACTATGTCCGTTATTCCCCCATCCGGGTTTGACGAAAATGCGTTAGATTATAAAAGAGACCTACTAGTGGTATAAGAAGAAAGAGGATATTATCGAGCTGTGGCATAGAGCTCCAATGGCCAGAAAGGGCAGGCCAAGTAGCAGGAATCGAGCAGGCCAAATTAGGAGATAGCCGTGCCAATGTTCAGTGAAAATGGGAAGTAGTCACCCCGAAGGGTGAGAAAAGCCATATACCAGGCATAAATTTGATCCCACTTGAGTCATTGTTGAAAGGATAATAAGGTCAACTCATCCTTATCAATCAGAATCACGTTTCATCTAAAGATTACGTTGATTTAAATAATCAAGAGATAGCCCGACTATGTGATGTCCCAGTATCTATTATAGTTTAGCAGAGGGGCCAACTACAACTAGGTTGTGGGAAGGATGTCAGAGCAGATTGAGACGCAAGGTAATTTGAGTACAATTTCTTATTCCAGACGAATGACCAAGTAGAGCGCATGACTTAGATGCTTAGGGATGTTTTAAGGGTGGAAATGTAGGATCCCTATATGACGGCCTGAAACAGGTAAGTCAGGGATAACTAAACCGAGCATACCGTGTTAGTTGGAGGGAAACAGTTAAGCTAATTCAGAGATATTATCGGCAGCCCAGGGTCACTGGGAGCCCTACTTTAGTATATGGAGAAATTAGAAATTGAAGCAATGATGGGATGTCCCTAAAAACTTTGCCATTGAAGGGCGTTATGAGATCTGACAAATAGAGCAGGTCCAACCCTAGATCATTAAGCTATACCGGGTCCTCCAGGAGATTGGCCAAGTGGACTATGAGATAGAGTTGCCTTCGAAGCTAGAATCTTTTTATTAACACTATGCAAGAGCGTATGAAGCTTCTTATCAGATTGACCCAGCCTAGAATACTCAGGGTACATAAGCGATGTTCCACGGAGAGACTCCAATAGTTATATTAGATGGTCAGATTTGTGGAAGCTAATTTGAGAACTAGAGATGTAGCTTATTAGAGTATCATGGGGTACACAATATAGAAGAAATAGGTTGAAAAACCACGAACGATGCAAAGTTTGGATAGTTTCAGTTATTCTAGGCTCTAGACGATAGTATACAAACCCAGATGATTTAAGTTATGACAAGATAGTTTTAGATGTTATATAGTTGAATTTGTTGCTATTATTATCAGTTGATTATGTTATATGTGATNAGCCATGAACGCCACCTGGTTTCATGAGTGCATCCAGATGATTTAAGTTATGACAAGATAGTTTTAGATGTTATATAGTTGAATTTGTTGCTATTATTATCAGTTGATTATGTTATATGTGATAGAGCTATGTTTTAGTTGAAAATAGCATCATGCGAGACGCCTATGTTGGACTTTTCTGCATTTCAGGTTTCCGGATAGTCCAGATCACAGAGGAGACTCTGCCGAAATTTTTCTAAGTACTAGTTAAAAGAGTTAACTCCTTTAAGCCTAAAGAGGACATTTGAGGATGAATGTTCCTAAGAGGGGTATGATGTTACACCCCGTAGGTTCCTATCATTTAATGGACACGTTCATATGTATGTCGAGGATTTTGGAGTACGACACATACAAAGAAGGGGTTGGGGTTGAGTATACGAGCACGTCATTGAGCGAGAAGGAGGCCAGGCCATGAAGGCTAGTGCCCTGGGCAGTGCGGTCCGCCAACATGCCAGTGCCTTAGGAGGCACAGTGCGGCACCCTCCCTGATGCGTTGGCCAGTGCGGGGCACCCCCTGCCACTTCCCTACACTTATATATAAGCCTTCCTAGTTCAATTCAAATCATTTGCAAACATTTTCTTTGACCAAAATAAAGAGGGCAACGTTGGTTTCAAGTATTTTCATCAAATTACTCTATCAAACGCCATCCAAATGCAAATTAACTTTAGGCAACAAATCCTAATCCTACGAAAAGTAGTTCTATGGAGTTATTTCTCGAAAATTCACCCGGCGTATTGGAACCCCCCCGGAGTAAATTTTGTCAGAATTACTCCAAATTGAATCCTAAATGGCCACGGGAAATAGGTAAGCATTTCTCCCTTTTGAACTCTTGAGAAATTGCGGGTTTTCGCGGAGTTATTCAGAGTTGAATTATAGATGATAATACTATCGAAAGATATCGTTATTGGTCGAATTTAGTATTGAAACTAGCCCTATTCTCTTAGTATAAGGACTGTAGTTGAGTGGAACTGCTGGCTTCAAGTTGGAACTAATTAGTTAAACGAGAATCGACATTCAAGGTATGTTAAGGCTTATTCCTTTGGCAAGTTATTCTTGTCGTACAATGATACGACTTATGTTTTTGAGCACATACAATGATCCTTCATGTTTTAATTAGTTGTTTCTAGTCTATAAGGTCCATGTATGTTGTGGTTAGCTGCTATCAGTAGATTATGATTATATATGTTGTGGCTAGCTGCTAGAAAGCACATTAACAGTATATTGCAGTATTCCTCACAGGGAAAGAAAGAGGTTAAGGGTGACTCACGCTCGAAGTGTCATAGAAACTCCTCTGTCCTTTTATTCACCGAGTTAGTAGAAATGATGTTTTGCTGTCATGCCTAGGCTTAAGAAGTTTATGGATAGTAGTTGGGCCTGAGTTAGTAAGTTGAATGGTATAGGAACAACCGGGCGATATAACTATCAATTGGCACCTATATTGTCAGTAAGGCTCACCCAAAGGCCGTTGGCATACCTTGACACCTCCAGGGCCAGAATTATGTTAGTATGGTCTTTCCCTAAGGTCAGTGACATCTGAATTGCCTAGTGAGTTGGGGGTTAGTCTTTCACATAGTGGATACCGCCAGTGACAGTTAGTTTCAGTCGATGCGGTGCTTATCGTACAGGTCGCTTAGGGCACCACCTCAGTCGTTACCAGCCTGATAGAACAGTAGATACCCTAAGGGGGGAAGCTTTGTTAGTATCTAGACACAGGGCTAACGCCCAACCTACTCTTATAAGATACTCAGGTACAGGTTGCTGGGAATGGCTAAGTCCAGATAAACATACCTATGAGGTTAGGAATCACCTAGAGAAGACATATAAAATCTGAACAGACCAAGTTAGTGTCTAAGGGACTAGAACCGCAGTATTACAGTATTACCTCCAGGCTAAGAGTTATAATAAGCTGCCTATGGAAGGTTAGAGCTGACTGCTCAGGAGCATATCCGATTGGTAGCATCCCCACAGTTGTTCTACACAGAGGGGAAGTATTCTAGAAAGCCTATTGTGGTCAGTTGCAACGAATAGAATTGAGAAGACAGTAATGACATAGTAACCCTTGTCAGGATTAACCCTAGCTTGATTGGATTTTCCTTACGACGTTTGGGTTGTTGGATATTGTTGCTCCGAGGGCCATGCCCATAGGGGCGGTATGATGTATGAAAGGACCAGATTGAGGCTGTGAAGGCCGTGTTGAGTTTCACCATATTGAGGCCGTGAGAGCCGTATTGAGTTACACCAGATAAAGGCCGTGAAGGCCGTACCCAGCTACAAAAGTTACATTATAGCCCATAATCGAGTAAGGCTCAGGGCCCAGTTACAACAGCTATAGTATGATCCATAGTTGAGCTAAGGAATGAGATCTAGTCACAACAGTCACACGATGAGCCATAGTCAAGCCAAGGCTCGGGGTCCTACTATAGCAGATACAATTACAGGAGCCCAGATGGCTCAGATATAGTTACAGGAGCCCAGATGACTCAGCTACAACTATAGTTACTTGTAGAATCTTCGAGGTACCTTAGGGGTATATGGACTGATTGGCACCTACCGAGGCTTCTGGGGGCCCAGGTAGGTTATTCTGTGTTGCTCTTACCTTCCCGACTTATGGGGGCTAGGTTAGGTTCCTGTGTGTATGTTTGTCTGCCAACTGTAGTTTATGAATGAATAGTCGTACAGTTTCAGCTCATACATATGTAGTGATTTACTAGGTGCAGATTATGGAAAGGAAAGATTACTGGTTAACTTCTGGCCCTTACTACTGTTTACTTTCAGTTCTTACCAGTTTTAATCAGCTCCTGTTATTGCCTTACATATTCGGTACATATTGTACTGACTTCCAGCTATGGGGCGCTGCATACTTGCCTGCAGGTTTAGAAAGATAGGATTCAGGACCTCCATTAGCAGCTATTTTGAGTCAGCAGATTGGCCAGCTCCTTTCATATGGAGCTCCCTAGTTGTAGAAGTTACCTGTCTTTTATCGTATAGTTTTTGGGTAGGCCGAGGCCTTTTCCCAACCAATATTCTCATTCTTAGAGGCTTGTAAACTACAGTCTTCAGTTAGTTGGTTGTTGTTGGTTGTGTGGGGCCTATGTATGTCTTATTTTACATGTTTTCAGTGTGGGGTCTAGTATAGCTGCCTGCTTTCATTCCAGTTATAACTAGACAACATGGTGGTCTTGTCGGCCCGCATAGGATCCATATTATTGCATTGCTCTTGGTTTGCTATTTTCTTTACAGGTGGCCTTGTCGACCAGAGGTTGTATTTACCACTGAGATATTGATCTTGGGCAGAATTATATGCCCAAGTGATACTCAAATGCTTCATTTCGTCTTGTTTATCTATCGTTATTTGTGAATTCTCATGTGATTTGTAGTTAA
>JACEIK010010219.1:12325-27893 GCA_018107945.1 Datura stramonium
CTCAAAATCTTATTTAAATTGTTGTCTGCATTCTTAAAGATATAGTTCATTAACACTTAAGTTGATTATTACCTTAGTTCAGTCCCTGTGGGATCGATACATGGCTTACTTAAGATATTTTACTACTTGTTTGACCACGTGCACTTGCGTGTAGTTACAAAAGCAGCGAACAGATATAGTCCATCGATTTCTTGACTTAAGTTACAGACATGGACCAAAAGTGCACCAGGCCAGTTACATTAGTCTAGATCCCAGTGTGACACTAGGTGCTAGTCATGCCTCCCAAGTTGGGGCGTGACAAACTTGGTATCAAAGCAGGTCGTATCCCAGGGAGTCTGCAAGCCATGTCTAGCGGAGTATTGTTTATTGTGCACCACATTTTATAAATAGGAGGCTACGAGGCATAATAGTGTGGTTACCCCTCCTTCTCTTCAGATCGTGCTATAGAGCCAAGTTGGATAGGGATGAGTCCCTAAGCTTTCATTGTTATGTTTGTTCGAAATAATGTTGATGTCAAACAGACTTCACTCAGCCGCAAGTTAGCTATAACAACAGGAGAGGGTACCAGAAAGGTACCGCAGTTGGGGGGTTGGGGGGACAGTTAGCCTAAGGTCATAAGCAAATGTCTTTTAATCACCCCAGCATCCTCCTAGGGCACCAGGAACCTCATAAGGTAATGGATATGCCAGCACGGTCCCCAATTCTTTTTACAGCCTCAGAATAAGAGGTCAGTAATATGGTATATGTATGAGTAGGTTTACTTAATAGATATTTGGAATTAGAAAAGAGCGATAATTAATGTTGGATTACCTGAAAGGGTATAAAAGAAGGGGGAAATTGTGGGATCCTTACCCCCAACTCTTTGGAGGTTGTAAAGTCCCATACCTCAGCCTTACCGTAGTAAGATATGGTTATTTTCTGCCTCCCAGCCTTTTCCCAATATGAGAAAGCATAAGTATTAATGCGATGTTGCCCAACATGAAAAGTAAAGAGAGGCTAGAATCGTTGATTCCGGAAAAATGTTAAGAAGTGATTAAGACCCCTAGTGTTCAAGTAAGTCACCTAAACCCTCACACCAGTAAATCAGGAGGGTAGGTAAGATTGTTAGTAGCATCCAAGTACGGGTGAGGGTCCATAAGCAATAAACTCCCAGCAATGGTAAAGTTTAAGCTAGAGATAGACCAACCCCATCGCGGTGTGCGGGTGACGGTAAGGCATACCTGTAGAATTATGGCTATGGCCCTAGTTTGTTATGTCAAAGGATAGAGAGATTATATGAATGAAATTGGCCTGAGTGTGGGTCAGAATGATACATCTTGGTAGACTTAGCCGGTAACATCCCTTCTAGTAAGGTGCATGGAGCACGAACCCCAATTTTCAGCTTATAGAAGTAAGAGTAAGGCATGAGCATCGAACTTGAGAGGAAAATAGAACCACCTCCAGGCGGTAGCAGGCTGCTAAAGCCACTGAATGTTGAGAAATAAGTAGTAGGCTGACATTTACAGGATATTAAGGTTGTAAACAAGAATACTGCAATGTCCCCACTAATTGTGGAGGTAAAGGAGTGATGGTACGGAGACCCTAGCCTAGTAACCCCAGAGATAAGGCCCAGCAGAATGAGCCACCGGCCTTTGAGATAGTAGAGGACAGAGTCTTGAGACCTAGAGGTCGATTCTATGTTTTAAATATGGCGGAGTTTTGTCAGTAGCTTGTAGAAAGGCATACCATGTCCGTTATTCCCCCATTCGGGTTTGATGAAAATAGTTAGGTTATAAAAGAGACCTACTGGTAGTATAAGAAGAAAGAGGATATTATCGAGCTATGGCACAGAGCTCCAATGGACAGCAAGGGTAGGCCAAGCAGTAGGAATCGGACAAGCCAAATCAGGAGATAGCCGTGGCCATGTTAAGTGAAAATGGGAAGTAGTCACCTCGAAGGGTGAGAAAAGCCATGTACCAGGAATAAATTTGATCCCACATGAGTCATTGTTGAAAGGCTAATGAAGTCAACTCATCCTTATCGATCAGAATCATGTTTCAACTAAAGATTATGCTAATTTAAAAAATAAAGAGATAGCCTGACTATGTGATGTCCCAGTATCTATTATAGTTTAGTAGAGGGGCCAAGTCATAGCTAGGTTGTGGGAAGGATGTCAGAGCAGATTGAGACGCAAGGTAATTTGAATAGAATTTCTTATTCCAGACGAATAGCCAAGTAGAGCGCACGACTTAGACGCCCTGGGATGTGTTAAGGGTGGAAATGTAGGATCCCTATATGACGGATTAAAACTGGTAAGTCGGGGATAATTGAACTGAGCATACCGTGTTAGTCGGAGGGAACAGTTAAACTAATTCAGAGATATGTACCGGCAGCCCAGGGTCACCGGGAGCCTTACTTTAGTATATGGAGAAATTAGAAACTGAAGCAATGATGAGATGTCCCTAAAAACTTCACTAATGAAGGGCGTTATGAGATCTTACAAGCAGAGCAAGTCCAGCCCTAAATTCATTAAGCTATACCGGGTCCTCCGGGAGATTGGCCAAGTCGCCTATGAGATAGAGTTACCTTTGAAGCTAGAATCTCCTTATTAACACTATGCAAGTGCGTAGGAGGCTTCTTCTTAGATTGACCCAATGGGGAATACTCAGGGTACAGAAGCGACGTTCCACGGAGAGACTCCAATAGTTATATTAGATGGTCAGACTCGTGGAAGCTAATTTGAGAACCAGAGATGTAGCTTATTAGAGTATCATGGGGTACAAAAATATAGAAGAAATAGATTGAAAAACCACGAATGATGCAAAGTTTGGATAGTTTCAGTTATTCTAGGTTCTACGACGATAGTATACAGACCCAGATGAGTTAAGTTATGACAAGATAGTTTCTGATGTTATAAAGTAGAATTTCTTGCTATTATTATCAGTTGATTATGTTATATATGATAGAGCTATGTTTCAGTTGCAAATAACATCATGTGAGACGCATGTGTTGGACTTTTCTGCGTTTCAGGTTTTCAGATAGTCCAGATTATAGAGGAGACTCTACCGAAATTTTTCTAACAACTAGTTAAAAGAGTTAACTCCTTTAAGCCTAAAGAGGACATTTGAGGAAGAATATTCCTAAGGGGGGGGATCATGTTACACCCCGTAGGTTCCTGTCATTTAAGGAACGCGTTCATACATATGTCAAGGGTTTTGGAGTATGATACTTACAGAGAAGAGGTTGGGGGTGGAGTATACGAGCACGTCATTGAGCGAGCAGGAGGCTAGGCCACGAGAGCCAGCTCCCTAGGCAGCATGGCGCGCCAGCATGGCCAGCGCCCTGGGCGGCACGACTCGCCAGCATGCCAGTGCCCTGGGAGGCACGGCTCGAAACCCTCCCTAGCGTGTTGGCTAGCGCAGGACTCCCCTTGCCACCGCCCTGCACTTATATATAAGCCTTCCTAGTTCAATTAAGATCATTTGCAAATATTTCCTTCTACCAAAATAGAGAGAGGCAACGTGGGTTTCAAGTATATTCATCAAGTTACACTATCAAACGCCGTCCAAACACAAATTAACTTCTGATAACAAGCCATAAGCCTACGGGAAGCAGTTCTACGGAGTTGTTTCTCAAAAATTCGCCTGGTGTATTGGAACCCTGCCGAGTAAAGGTTGTCAGAATTACTCCAAATTGAATCCTAAATGGCCACAAGCAACAGGTAAGTATTTCTCCCTTTTGTACTCTCGAGAAATTGTGGGTTTTCGTAGAGTTATTCAGAGTTAAATTATAGTTGATAATACTATCGAAAGATATCGTTATTGGTCGAATTTAGTATTGAAACTAGCCCTATTCTCTTAGTATAAGGACCGTAGTTGAGTGGAACTGCTGGCTTCAAGTTGGAACTAATCAGTTAAATGAGAATCGACATTCGAGGTATGTCCAGGCTTATTCCTTTAGCAAGTTATTCTCGTCATACAATGATATGACTTATGTTTTTGATCATAGACAATGATCTTGCATGTTGTAATTAGCTGTTGCTAGTCTATAAGGTCCATGTATGTCGTGGTTAGCTGCTATCAGTAGATTAATATTACATATGTTGTGGTTAGCCGCTAGAAATCACATTAAGAGTATATTGTAGTATTCCTCGCTGGGAAAGGAAGAGGTTAAGGGTGACTCACGCTTGAAGCGTCATAGAAACTCCTCTGCCCTTCTGTTCACCGAGTTAGTAGAAATGATGTTTTGCTGTCATGCCTAGGCTTCAGAAGTTTGTGGATAGTAGTTGGGCTTGAGTTAGTAAGTTGAATGGTATAGGAATAGCCAGGTGATATAACTATCAATTGGCGCCTGTATTGTCAGTAAGGCTCACCTAGAGGCTGTTGGCATACCTTGACGCCTCCAGGGCCAGAATTATGCTAGTATGGTATTTCCCTAGGGTCAGCAGCATCTGAATTGCCTAGTGAGTTGGGGGTTAGTCTGCCACATAGTGGTTATCACCAGTGACAGTTAGTTTCAGTCGATGCGGTGCTTATCGTACAGGTCGCTTAGGGCACCACCTTAGTCGTTACCAGCTTGATAGAGTAGTAGATACCCTAAGGGGGGAAGCTTTGTTAGTAGCTAGACATAGGGCTAACGCCCCAACCTACTCTTATAAGATACTTAGGTATAGGTTGCTGGGAACGACTAAGTCCAGATAAGCATACCTATGAGGTTAGGAATCACCCAGAGAAGGCATATAAAATCTGAACAGACCAAGTTACTGTCTAAGGGACTAGAACCTTAGTATTACAGTATTACCTCCAGGCTAAGAGTTATAATAAGCTGCCTATGGAATGTTAGTGCTGACTGCTCAGGAGCATATCCGATTGGTAGCATCCCCACAATTGTTCTACGTAGAAGGAAAGTATTCTAGACCAAACCTATTGTGGTTAGTTGCTAAAATTGACAAGATAGCGATGACATAGTAATCCTCATCAGAATTAACCCTAGCTTGACTAGTTTTTCGTTACGACGTTTGGGTTGTTGGATATTGTTGCTCATAGGGCCATGCCTATAGAGGAAGTATGATGTCCAGAAGGACCAGATTGAGGCCGTGAGAGCCGTGTTGAGTTTCACCAGATTGAGGCCGTATTGAGTTACACTAAATAGAGTCCATGAGGGTCGTACCTAGCTACAACAGTTACATTTTGGCCCATAGTCAATCCAAGGCTCGGGGCCCAGTTACAACAGCTACAATATGATCCATAGTCCAGCCAAGGCTCGGGATTTAGTCACAACAGTCACACGATGACCCATAGTCGAGCCAAGGCTCGGGGTCCTACTATAGCAGATACAGTTATAGGAGCCCAAATGGCTCAGATATAGTTACAGGAGCCCAGATGGCTCAGATACAGTTACAGGAGGCTAGATGGCTCAGATATAGTTACAGGAGCCCAGATGACTCAGATATAGTTACAGGAGCCCAGATGGCTCAGATATAGTTACAGGAGCCCAGATGGCTCAGATACAATTACAGTTACTTGCAGAATCTACGCGGTACCAATAGGGGTATATTGACTTATTGGCACTTGCCGAGGCTTATGGGGGCCTAGGTAGGTTATTCTGTGTTGCTTGTACTTTCTCGGCTTATGGGGCCAGGTTAGGTTCCTGTGTGTATGTTTGTCTGCCAGCTGTAGTTTATGAATGAACAATCGTACAGTTTCAGCTCATATACGTGTGGTGATTTACTAGATGCAGGTTATGGAAAGAAAGCTTACAAATTAACTTCTGGCCCTTACTACTGTTCACTTTCAGTTCTTGCCAGTTTTAATCAGCTCCTATTTTTACCTTACATTTTCGGTACATATTGTATTAACGCCCAGCTATGGGGCGCTGCATACTTCCCAATAGGTTTAGACAGACAGGATTCTGGACCTCCAGGTATAGCTATTTGGAGTCAGGAGATTGGCCAGCTCCTTTCATCCGGAGCTTCCAGGTTGTAGAAGTTACCTGTCTTTTATTGTATAGTTTTTGGGTAGGCCAGGGCCTTGTACCGATCAATATTCTCATTCTTAAAGGCTTGCAGACTACAATCTTCAGTTAGTTGGTTGTTGTTGGCTGTGTCGGGCCCATGTATGATTTATTTTACGTGTTGGCCGTGTGGGGCCTAGTATGGTTTCCTGCTTTTATTCCAGTGATGACTAGACAGCATGATGGTCTTATCAGCCCACATAGGATCCCTGTTATTACATTGCTCTTGGTTAGCTATTTTCTTTACAGGTGGCCTTATCAGCCAGAAGCTGTATTTACAACCGAGATATAACTCGTCGATTTCTTGACTTAAGTTACAGACGTGCATCAGGCCAGTCAGGTTAGTCCAGATCCCAGTGTGGCACTAGGTTCCAATCATGCCTCCCAAGGTAGGGCGTGACATGATCCTATGGATTTTAACCCAATTTATAAAATTCTCTATGATTTATTTATGAGTCAACTCCCTTCATGTTTCAAAGAAAGTTTTAAGATTCATGGGCAGATTTTATGTCATATTTAATTACAAATTCATGTTTTCAGTTTTAGAAGATTATGCCAAATTATGCAAATTCATGAAAAAGTTAGTTTATGATTGATAATTTTAAGTATGATGAAGTATCTATCATGTATGTATGTTTATAAATTACCCATATATGAATCTATGATTTTTACTAGTGAAGTCTATTTCAAGTATGCATAATCTTTAGATTTTGGGTAATCCCACTAAGATTTAGAATATTTTCATGATTCAGTTCATTTCTATAAATCAACTTTCCATATGGTTTTGGAGTCTATGCTCCCATATTCAGCTTACGGTATATTTAGAGCCAGGACTCCCCGTATTCAGATTTCAGACTATGCATGTAATTACATTATTAGCTTTGTTAAAAAATGACGGGTTCAGCTTCATTGAAAAATAATAGAGAGCATCTTACATGTTTTGGGAGCAGTGTCTAGTACCGAGTAGGTTAGGGGTTCATAAAAACCCCGGGTCTCAAAACTACGTGACAACGTAGGATTTAACATTTTATTTTGGGACCTCCCTTGTGAGCTTCCCCTGCCTCGAATGGATCTTCAACTTGATATTGATATCATGGTAGCTCCCTTATCCCTGTCAAGTCTTTGAATGGCTCTTTCCACTTGAGTGTAGTAGTTGGGATCATGTAAGCTCTATTGTGATAGTGTCAGTTATATTACGAGTCTTCCATTGTTCCTCATGATCTCAGTTATTCATGTTTATCAGTTACGATATTATGTTTTTAGCAGGTTCGACCCAATGATCAGGTTGTTAGTTTTTATTTGTGAATCTCAGTTTCAGCTTTGGGTCATTCGATTCAGTTATGAGATCCAGTTTATGTCTATTCATGTTTTCAAATATCAACATACAGTCTTTACTCTTAGAATCTTATGATGTATATGAATTTATTTTATACTTAGCCTCAAGCTGAGTACTACATACGGTCTAAAAGCCTCTATCNATTCATGTTTTCAAATATCAACATACAGTCTTTACTCTTAGAATCTTATGATGTATATGAATTTATTTTATACTTAGCCTATTCTAATTACCTTGCATACTCAGTACATTTCAAGTATTGACCGCATACTCTATGCTGTATCGTTTCATGATACAGGTCCTAGCGATTAGACTCAGACGCGTTGTTAGTTCTGCTCTTGTTCCAGCTTAGACCCTGCCTTGGGCGAGTCCTCATCCTATGAGGACATCTATCTTTCAGTATTGTTATGTTAGTTTATTTCAGACTTAGAGATAATTGGGGGCTTGTCCTAGAATCTTATCAGTTAATAAAGGCTTTTCCTACATAGATCTGTATATTCAACTTTGGACTTAGTGTTATGATATTACCGTTGGCTAGACGTCTTATTATTTATATTTCCTCTATTTCAAAATTTAGTTATCAGTTTTGCTTATGTTGATATTTAGTTATCATGTTCATGCCATGGGTTGACTTAGAGCCATTTATGGTTCTAGGTTCCGTATCTAGATTCGGGCCTACGTTCAGGTCGTGACAACCTTGGTATCAGAGCATTAGGTTTTGAAGTTTCCTAGGGTTTCTGAAAGCTGCATTAAGTAGAGTCTTTAATCCACTTATTAATTTCCAAAATTCTATCAGAACCTTCTCAGTCTCTACTCCAGTCGATGACTTAGTTATTACTCGACGGGTATACAAAAATTGCGCTATCACTATCCTTCGGAGAGTCACCTCAGTCGATTTAGTAGAGTTATACATGACTGATTTTGATGTTATCTTTGGTATTGATTGGTTGCATGCATGTTATGCCTCATTAAATAGTAGAACTTGTATTGTAGAGTTCCGGTTGCTGGGTGAGCCAGTCCTAGAATGGAAGGGTAGTTCAGGTGTGCCTGTAGGTTGCTTTGTTTCCTACCTTAAGGACAAAAAGATGATTTCTAAGGATTGTGTTTGCCATCTAGTTCGGGTTAAGGATGCAACATCCGAAACCCCGACTCTCCAGTCAGTTCTTATAGTGTGTGAGTATCTGGAGGTTTTCCCAGATGATTTACCGGGAGTCCCTCCTAAGCGGGAGATTGACTTTGGTATTGACCTTCTTCCGATACACAACCTATATCTATTCCTCCATATAAAATGGCTCCAGCTGAGCTAAAGGAGTTGAAGGAATAGTTGAAAGATCTTCTAGATAAGGGGTTCATCAGACCTAGCAAGTCTTCGTGGGGTGCACCCATTCTCTTTGTTCGAAAGAAGGATGGGTCTCTTCGTATGTACATTGACTATCGGCAGTTGAACAAGGTTACAATCAAGAACAAGTATCCCCTCTCTAGAATTGATGGCTTGTTTGACCAATTTCAGGGTGCTAAGTGCTTCTCAAAGATAGACCTCAGATTCGGGTATCATCAGCTCAGAGTTAGGGAGAGTGACATTCCGAATATAGCTTTTCGAACTCGGTATGGTCACTATGAGTTTGTGGTTATGTCTTTTGGACTAGTGAATGCTCCTACAACTTTTATGAATTTGACGAACAAGGTGTTCAAGAAATACTTAGACATGTTCGTGATTATCTTCATATACGACATTCTTATATACTCTCGGAGCGAGGAGGAGCATGCCGCTCATTTGAGGATTATGCTACAGACTCTGAAGGATCGCTAGTCGTATGCTAAATTCAGCAAGTGTGAGTTTTGGTTGGACTTAGTAGTATTTTTGGGCCACGTGGTGTCAAGCAAGGGTGTATAGGTAGACTCTCAAAATATAGAGGTCGTGAAGAATTAGCCTATACCAGTTAATCCTTCGGATATCAGGAGTTTCTTAGGTTTAGCTGGATATTACAGGAGATTCGTTGAAGAATTTTCATCCATTGTAGCATCTTTGACTAAGTTGACCCAGAAGAAAGTCAAATTTTAATGGTCAGATGCCTAGGAGAAGAGTTTTTAGGAGTTAAAGACTCGACTCACTTCAGCCCCAGTACTGACCCTACCTGAGGGTAAGGATGGATTCGTTATGTATTGTAATGCCTCTAGGGTTGTTCTTGGGTGTGCGTTGACGCAGTATGGTAAGGTAATGCATATGCCTCTAGACAACTTAAGACTCATGAGAAAAATTACCCGACACATGACCTGGAACTGGCAGCGGTGGTGTTCGCATTGAAAATTTGGAGTAACTATTTGTATTGGGTCTATGTGGATGTGTTTACGAACCACAAGAGCCTAGAGTATGTGTTCACCCAGAAGGATTTGAATTTGCAACAAAGGAGATGGTTAGAGCCGCTCAAGGACTATAACATGAGTGTCCTTTAGCATCGAGCAAGGCTAATGTAGTGGTGGATCCCCTTAGTGGACTGTCTATGGAGAGTGTTTCTCATGTGGAAGATGGAAGGAAAAAGTTAGTGAAGGATGTACCAACTTGCATGATTAGGAGTTCGCGTCGTTGATTCGACAGATGGCGGTGTCATTATTCAGAATGGTTTAGAATCTTCTTCGGTGAGGTCAAGGCTAGGCAAGATGAGGATCCTATTTTGGTAAAATTAAAGGAAGCGGTTTAGAATCAGAAGGTAGAGGTCTTCTCCCAAGGGGGAGATGGTGTACTTTGATATCAGAGTTATTTATATGTTTCGGATGTCGATGACGTGGGAGAATAGATGTTGCATAAGGCTCATATTTCTTGGTATTGTATCCATCCAGGTGCCACCAAGATGTATCGAGATCTACGGGAATTTTACTGGTGGAATGGAATGAAGAAGGACATACCGGAGTTTGTGGTATAAGTGTCCGAATTGTCAGCAACTGAAAGTGGAGCATCAAAGACTAGGAGGTGTGTTACAAGACATCAGTATCCCCACTTTGAAGAGGGAAGAGATCAATATGGATTTCATCATAGGATTGCCTCGCACACGTCGATAGTATGACTCTATTGGGTAGTTGTAGATAATTGACAAAAGCAACTTATTTTCTACTGGTCAAAACTACCGACTCAGTGGAGAATTATGCTAAATTGTACATTTGGGAGTTAGTTCGGTTACATGAAGTCTCCTTGTCCATCATTTCATACAGAGGTACTCAGTTCACCTTGCAGTTTTGGAGATCATTTCAGAAAGGACATGGTACTCAGGTCAAGCTTAGCACAACTTTTCACCCACAAAAAGATGGTCAAGCTGAGTGGACTATTTAGACTCTCAAGGATATGTTGAGAGAATATGTGATTGATTTCAAAGGTAGTTGGAATGATTATTTACCTCTTATTGAGTTTGCTTACAACAACAGCTATCACTCTAGCATTTAGATGACTCCGTTTGAGGCTCTCTATGGATGGAGATGTATATCGCCTATTGGTTGGCTTGAGGTAGGTGAAGCTACATTTATAGGGCCAGATTCAGTTGATGAAGCTATGGAGAAAGTTCAGCTTATAAGAAAAAGGCTGAAAATAGCTCAGAGTCATCAAAAGTCCTATATTGATGTGAGGAGGAGATAATTGGAGTTTGAAGTTGATGATTGAGTGTTTTAAAGGTGTCTCCCATGAAGGGAGTGATGAGGTTTGGAAAGAAAGGGAAGCTTAGTCCCCGATATATTGCCCCATACAGGATTGTGAAACGTTTTGGCAAGATGGCCTATGAGTTGGAGCTACTAGCGGAGTTGACTTCGATACATCCAATTTTTCATGTATCATTGCTAAAGAAGTGCATTAGTGATCTGACTTCGATTGTCCCAGTGGAGAGCGTGGGTCTAAAGGATAATCTTAGCTATATGGAAGTTCCCGTGTAGATCCTTAATCGTCAAGTTTGGAAGTTGAGGAACAAAGAAGTAGCTTCAGTAAAGGTTCTATGAAGAAATCAGCTTGTTGAGGGAGCTACATGGGAAGTCAAAGTAGATATGATGGATAAATACCCACACCTTTTCCCTACTGACTCAGTTCCAACATGAGGTATCAGTTTCCTCCTTAGTACTCTATTCAATTTCATGCTTAGTTTATGTTTCTCAGTTCCTTTCATGTCAGTACATGTATGTGTGATTCATGAATTTAGTTCAGCCATGTATATCAGTTCGGAGTAACTCACTCCATCAGTTTTCAGTCTCAGATGTTTAGTATTTGAAATTTTAGTTCCCTTCCCTAGCTTTTCAGTATGTTTAGCCCACATTCGAGGATAAATGTTCCGAAGTGGGAGATAGATGAGAGAATTGGAAATGAGTTCAGCAAAAAGATCTATATTTTTCCTCAGAAAAACTTGTGGTAAGAAGTAACAGACCATGGAAGGAGTCGTAGTGGAATGCTAAAGTTGGATGCTCATAACACGAGTAACACCACGAGTCGTGGTGCATGGGTATGAGTTGTGGTTAGGCACAAGGAATGCCAGGGTTGGAAAGGACGGATCGTGGTGCGACTCATTGTGGGAAACAATGAGTCATGATAAGGGTGATAATTTGGAGGTTCTGTGTATGGATGGGTTGTCGCGAGTGGTGTCACAACCCATGGAAGGAAACCATGAGTCATGGTTTGTAACCCGTGGGAAAATTCAGAGACAATGAGAATTGAGGCTTAGTGACAACGAGAGGTGCTACGACCCGTGATGACATGTAATGACTCATAGTAGGCATCCGTGACATGATCCTCAGGAGCCAGTCTTATGACCAGTGATGAAAACGGGAGGTGACCACGAGTCGTCACTTCATGGTACGATTCGTGGTGAGAGTCGTGACGACTGTCAGTGTTTATTTTCCAGAAATTTCATTAAGTGTATTTTCATAAATCCTAAGCTCCTAGGTACTAAACTACGTCATTTTAAGCCCTGAAAGAAGTGTATTAAGGACGTTTAACCTATTCTAATTTATTCAACTTTCATGCATGCAAGTTTAGAGGTTTTCCATTGAAGATCAAGCCTAGAATCCTCTAGTTCTCCTCCAAATCTCTTGGGCTTTTAAAACCAAGTTAAGAATTAGTTTACCCAGATATGTAGGGCCATGAATCGGAGTTTTCTTTCACTTTCATGCCCAAATTTCTCCTCAAGTTTATGAATTCAAGTGTATGATCCTGTGAGGTTTTAACCCAATTTATGAAATTCTCTATGATTTATTTATGGGTCAATTCCCTTCATGTTTCATAGAATGTTTTAAGATTCATGGGCAGATTTTATGTAATAATTAATTACAAATTCATGTTTTCAAATTTTAGAAGATTATGCCAAATTATGAAAATTCATAAAAAAAGTTAGTCTATGATTGATGATTTCAAGTATGATGAAGTATCTAGCATGTATGTGTGTTTACAAATTACCCACATATGAATCTATGATTTTGACTTGTGAAGTCTATTTCAAGTATGCATGATCTTTAGATTTTGGGTAATCCTACTCAGATTTAGCATGATTTCATGAGTCAGTTTAGTTCTATAAATCAGCTTAGCATATGGTTTTTGAATCTATACTTCCATATTCAGCTTATGGTTTGTTTGGAGCTAGGACTCCCCGTATTCAGATTTCAGACTATGCATGTAATTATATTGTCATCTTCATTGTAAAATAATGGGTTCAGCTACATTGAAAAATGATGGAGAGCACCTTGTATGTTTTGGTAGCAGTCTCTAGCACTGAGTAGGCTAGGGGTTCATGAAAAACTGAGGTCTCAAAACTACATGCCAATATAGGGTTTCACATTTTACTTTGGGACCTCCCTTGTGAGCTTCCCCTGCCCCGAATGGGCCTTCATCTTGATATTGATATATCATGGTAGCTCCCTTAGCCTTGACAAGGCTTTGGACGGCTCTGCGCACTTGAGTGTAATAGTTGGGATCACATAAGCTCTATTGTGATAGTGTCGGTTATATGACTAATCTCCCATTGTTCTTCATGATATCAGTTATGCCTGTTTATCATTTATGATATTATATTTTCAGCAGGTTTACCCAATGATCAGGTTATCAGTTTTTACTTGTAAATCTCAGTTTTAGCTTTGGGTCATTTGATTCAGTTATGAGATCAAGTTTATTTCTATTCATGTTTTCAGATATCAGCATACAGTCTTTACTCTCAGAATCTTATGATTTATATGAATTTAGTTTATACTTACTCCACGTGTTTTACTTACCTTGCATACTCAATATATTTCAAGTACCATATACTCTACATTGTATCATTTCTTGATACAGGTCCTAGCTATTAGACTCAGATGCGTAGTTACTTCTAGTCTCGTTCCATCTCAGACCCTGCGTTGGGTAAGTACTCATCCTCCGAGGACATCTATCTTTAAGTATTGTTATGTCAGTTTATTTCATACTTAGAGATAGCTGGTGGCTTGTCCCAGCATCTCATGAGTAGTAGAGACATAGATTTGTATATTCAGCTTTAGACTCGGTGTTATGATATTCCGTTGGCTAGATGTCTTGTTATTTAGATTTTCGCTATTTCAAAATTTAGTTATCAGTTTTGCTTATGTTGATATTTAGTTATCATGTTCATTCCATGAGTTCACTTGGAGCAATTTATGGTTCTAGGTTCCATGTCTAGATTTGAGCCTATGTTCGGGTCGTGAACACCAACTTCATCCACACTTGGAAAAAGCTTGTAAACATGTTCTTAAAAAAGTGATTCCCGCTGAGCAAGAAATCTGAACAAAGGGATAAGATTTTCTACTTCAAGAAGCTTTCGAGGGAATAATTGTTTGAGAAATGGGAACGCTTCAAGCAACATGTATTGAGAGCACCTAATCATGGGTTCCCTGATCATATTTTGCTTGAAAATTTTTATACTGAGCTGGATTCTTTAACTCAATCGGTGGCCGACAATGCAACAAGGGACTATTTTATGGACAAGATGCATAACCACATCGCCACCATACCTGACCGGATTGCAAAACAAAATCATGCATGGCATGCCGATGACCAAAATAGTGGAGTGAATGTTTGTAGTCCCTCATTAACCTATTTGATGAAGGAGAACTAAGAGAAAGATCAAATGATGGCTACTATAGCCAATAATATTGCTTTGTTGACCAAGAGATTGATCGAGAATGAGGTAAAGAAAGTTCATGTAGTTAAAGAAGTACCCGGGTTCCCACCTCACAATGCTCAAGTATATCCTCTTCCCTACCATGGTCAACAGGTTCAGAATCAACCACCGATATAATTTAAGGATGCCAACTATGTGAAAAATGTACTGGGTGGTTATCCATCAAAGCCTTTCGTAGTCTAATTACCAAAGTCGATGGAGACCTCAACTGCAAGGTCAAGGTAATATTATGTTAGCAATGACTATGGTGGCCTGAGACAGAATTGACAAGGTGGAAACTTTGAGAATTGAAGTCCTAATCCTTATGTGCCATCGAGAGGATCATCATCTAGTTCTCACAATTGAAGAGATAGTTTACACAAGACCAAGGGGTTGCCAGAATTGAAGGCATGTTGGAGAAAGTTCTCTCAAATCAAGAGAGATTTGATGTTTGTCTTAAGAGTCTAACTGAAATTATTAGCTTCCATGTAGCCTCTATACATAAATTGGAGCAACAAATGAGAGACGATTCTAGAGAGCATAATTCAAAACAAAAGGGTCAACTTCCCAGCGACACCATGATAAATTCCAAGGATAGTGAAAGTATCTCTAATGCTCATTGTATGGCTATTGTCAATAGATGTGGCAAAATTGTGCAACTTGTTGTTGATGCTCTTTGTGGTGGTGATATTGCTAAAGTGTTGGGGGGAAACTATGTTGTTGATAATGAGGGATTGGTGCATCCACTGATTGATGTGGTGATTGATGAAGAGGTGGTAAGTTCCAAGAAGAAGGAGAAAGCAAAGGGGAGTTTAGCTCACATTGCAAAATCTTATCCTGCACCTTATCCTCCCTTTCCTCAAAGTCTATCCAACTATATTCTAGATGCCACAGTTAAAAAGCACATTGAGAGGTTAAAGGAGCTGACTTTGTGAGTGCCATTCATTGATGCTCTCAAAGAGATGCTAGGATACGTCAAGTATTTGAAAGAGTTGCTCACAAAGAAGAGGTCAATTGAGGAAGAAGTGATCCCAATAATCCACCGAGTTAGTGCCATCATCACTGGCACACATGTGGAGAAAACAGGAGATCTTGGAGAGTTTACCATACC
>JACEIK010010220.1:2839-44106 GCA_018107945.1 Datura stramonium
GTATTTGTGTGCCAAGGCACTATGGTTACTCAGCGTGTGTTCTAGCGTAAGTTAAGACATGAGTTGGGTTCTAAAAAGAATAAAGAAGATAAAAGTTTAACGAGTCTTACATATTTTAGTTTTCAGGTTTCATATTTATCTGCTTTCATTTACTGGTTTCAACTAACTCAAATAATATTTTCCTTACTTACTAGTACCTTTTATTGTACTAGCGTCCCCATTGCCCAGGGGCATTGCATTTTTTGCTTGTAGGTTCAGACTGAGACCTATATAGACCTCTTCAGTAGAAGTTGTAGTTAGCCATTTTGGCAAGCTCCATTCTTCCTAAAGTTGACGAATCAAAGGTCCAACTTGATTTTGAATATGTATATAGCAGATGGGTGGTTGAGGCCCAGTCTAGACTATATGATAGCCAAATACTCTTAGATGCTTGTAGATAAGTAGACAGATGCTATGAGTTGTCAGTATAGTGTTTATAGCCTCATCGACTTGCTGTTTATTAGCTAAGATAATATGTGGTTTTGTTAGCCTTGTATATATGTGTTTGGAGTTGTCAACTGCTTAGAAAAATATATTTTATATCTTGTCAGTTTCATTTATCTTATTATGTAGCAATGTTATCTTGGCGGCCTAACTGTTATCTAGATTATATAAGTTTGAGTGACTAGCTCGGTCAAGTGAAGTATTGGATGCCGATCACGCCTCCTTAGATTTGGGGCATGATAATTTTCTAAGAATACCCATTATATTTTCATGTTTTAATTCACAAACTTGATGTAAAAGTTGAAATTTTGAGCCCCAAAGATTAGAAATTAAAGATCATTGGTTTGACGGTCGATTTGTAATTGCATTTCGTTGATTTTTGAAACTTAATGTCCTTATGTTAAGGGTAAATTGATTTTGGCAATTTATTAATTTGGCAATTATTTCATCGCATATGAGTATGAAAATTGAGAATTTTGGGTCTAAAGTTAATAAATAGTATATTGATGATTTGAGGGTGGATTCGAACTCCATTTTGATAAAATTTTAGATTTAGGTTCCTTAGCTTTGGGTCAATTGATTTTGAAAGAAAATTATTGTTTTGACCTGGGGCTTGAGATTGACTTTTTGGTAGACTTTTGGGGTCTGGAATAAAAGTATGTCAATATGAGTGTCTACGAACTTGTATACTTACATAGATTATGTATTTGACAAGATTAGGATCATTTGGAGATTTTAAGTAAGGAAAAATCCATAATTTGACTTTTGGAAATCCAGTTAAGGCAAGTTGAGACTTTCTTAGACTCTTTATGAAGTGTTAGTATATGACTTGATTGATCAATAGGGGTAACGGGTTATGGGGGTCTGATATAAATGAGATGACAAGCATTTATGCGGGTACCGGTATTATGTTATGGGAAATTCAACTCTATCTTTTTGAAATGATGAACTTTGTGAATACATGAGTATAATTTCTAGTTCGTTGCATCGAATAGATGCGATGTTTCTTACTTGATATGTGTTGATGGTATTCTATATTTGTGACATGTTTTACTTATTGAGGCTTATGCGTTGTGTAGTATTTTATTGCGACTAGATGATTCTTGACGATGGACTGGTTGATGGGTTGTGTTACATATTTGTGCATACATATTCATACCATTCTCATTGTTGCATGTTGATGTTTCATATTCTTGTGATGCTAATGGAAAATGATTCCAGCAAGTTGATATCATGCAAGGCAATGAAAAATGGTTTTGGTGAGTCCTAGACCAATGCAAGATAGTTCTGACATGTGTTATTGCTGATGAAAAATGATTCCGATATGTATATAAACCTCGTGAGTCCCCTATGGGTCTCGAGCGTCCGAGATAGGACTCGAGTATATGCAAGTTTTTTGGCTAGGATATGTGCATTGCATTCTCCTTCATTTTCATTGTTATGGTGTGTTGGCTTGATTGTGAAGGTGTTTATTGGTACATTTGAGACTCATTGTGAGTTTATTGGTGGTGTAGCTAATGTAGTGATTATATTGAGGCATGTTATGATATCATCAGTAGTGTAGCTGATTTTGAATAATATGCGTCTTTATGTGTTTTATTGCATTGGTATTGAATTTGTACTCAGTTGTTGAGGTGAATTATTATTATGATATTTGTAGACTTGGTGTGAAAATCTAATATTTTCTTAAACTATTAATATGTGGGCTTTAGTTGTCATTATGCTTTCGACCTGAGATATCCTATGATGATATTATGAGTAGTTAAGACAGCAGTATAGGACCAACCCTAGTCATCGCTTCATTTGAGGGTCAATCGATGATACTACTAAGTACACGTGTTCATCGTACTCACCTTTGATTTTCTGCACCTTTTATGCAGGTTCCAAGCTTGATTTTTGTGGTAGGTGATCCCTTGTGATTATCAGAGTCCACCCGAGGTCTTGGAGTTAGTTATTCGATTGTTTCGAAACATTCTATACTTCTTATCTTATTTTTGCTAGTTGTCTTGATGTATTCCCAAATAGTGTATTGATGTGTCGAAATTTTACGACACATTTATATATCTTTTGCATGAGTTTTGACTATCTTTTAGAGCTTTAATAAGTTAACTCTAATGTTAACATGTTGTGTTATAGGTATCTGGAAAAAATGAGGAAATTGCACAAAATCAGATAACATTGCAGAAATTAGGTCAGATACAGACTGTCTATCTAACTGTAGATGGACTTCAGAGGAGTTGAAAGAAAGGAGAATTTTGCCTAAGTGTGGGAGAATATATGGTGCCAGTTATGGGTCATAATTTCAACCTACGAACCGTAAGTGGTACCTTAAGTCTTAACAGAACGGGTGAAAAAAGAGGGTCGAGTTACAAAGCCCAAGTACAAAGGCAAGTGGATTCTGCAGTTCGTAGATCTAGCCAACAGAAGCCTGAAGACCAAAATCTATGATCCGCATATCAAAAGTATGAAATCGCAGATCAAAAGTATGGAGCTGCATATCAAAGTACGGTGGAGGATTTCTGAGTTAGAAGCATGTTTCAGAGGACTTCTGTGGACCATAGGTGATACGGTCCACAAGTCGCTTACAACCACTGACAGTAATTGAAGAGGATTGCTTTTGCGGCCAATTCAAGATTCATTTATGGGCTGTAATTCAATTTTATGGCCCATGAGTTACATGATGTGTTGTGAGTTTACAGAAGTTGCAGAAAAGTACAAAAAAGCATCCAAGTATTGATCTTAGTATGAGTCATACTAAGATTATACGAGCTGTACTGAGACTCGTGGAAAAGCTCATAAGACTAGAACAATGCAAAGGCAAAGTACAAAGCTCAGTACGAGTCATAACTTGAATCGTGGAATATTTCAGAGAAAGTTGCACAATGAAAGTCTTCTAATACGAGTAGAAACTACGAATCATAGCATCTACCTATGACCCATACCAGGAGTCGTGGAAAGCTTCAGTGAATTTAGGGACTTGGTAGTTCTCATGATACAACAAGTTGTTACGAGCCGTAGGAGCAAGGTACGAGGCATACCAAGACACTCGTAGAAATCTTCAGAAGATGCCATAGTTCTCAGAGCCAAACCACGACTGGATTGTACAACTCGTGGGATCATGTTATGAGTCATACCTAACATTGAGCTAATTCTGCAGAAGTCATGGAATGTATGAGACAAGACACGACCCGTACAATCCTGTTACGGGTCGTATGATGAGTCGTATAATGTGTCGATGCCAGATTTAATTATTTCCCTGTTAACTTAGTAAAAGGATTTTATTGACTGTATAGATACTTTTTATGTTTCTTTTAGTAGAGGGACGGTCAGAATTAGTTGTTTGTCAACTATTATCAAGTTTTTAATTAGTTTTTGACAACATTGGAGAGCAATTCTTGAGATCAAAACTTGAATTTCTCAATTGTTCTTAAATTTATTCATCATCTTTCTTGCAAAATTCAAAGCAGATTTTCTTTCAATCATCGTTGTAAGTATTTAATTATGTGTTTGTATATGAATACTAATCATAATCTTACAATCATGAGAGGCTAAAAACCTCCACAAATAGGGTTGAGGAATCATGATGGATTAATGAACTAGGGTTACACAAAGTGATTCGAAACCAATGCTAAAAATTTGTATTGTATTCTCTTCGTCTTTAATATTTCTTAACGAAGCACAACGTTAAGACTTTCCCAGATTCTTTACTTGCTTGAACCTAGATAAGTAGAGATTAGGAAAAGAGAATTACAACAAAGCCTTGATTTTTATGATCATTGTATAACTTGAGCTGCGGTCGCAGGATAGTTAATTTGGAATAAATTGATAAAGGTTAACTTGAAATTGCTCATGAGACTTAACCCGGTGATTGAGTATAGTCATCTAATAGGGATGAACCAGTCATTTGGATGAACCCTAGTTATCAATTCTACAAGTAAGCATTGGGATTGATCACAAGTGTAAACCTGAAGTAGTTATGAACCCATGGGGAACACTTACCCTAGTTATTTGCAAATATTGATAAACAACAATTGATTTACACACTTGTTTTACTACTGTTATTCTATAAACCACCCCGCCCCACTTTGGAGATAACTCACCATAAATCTTAAATACCAGCATTAGTCTAGTTCTTACCATATTTCCTGTGGGTTTGACCCCAACCTCTTTGTTGGGTCTTTATTGACAACCTCTGCTTTATACTTTGTTAGGAGTGTGTGTTTGAACTTATCATTACATCAGTGCAGTTTCAAGAAGAATTAGGATTTGGACCAATATAAATACTTTTTCTAGGTTTTTTCTCGAATATTTCTTGCACGTTACATTACACGAACAAATTGTGGAGTTTTTGAGACGTTTTTCTTGGGATTATTCATTGCCTAATTTTTCTTCTAGATTTTATTAATACTCAATATTATTTGTCAGTAAGTTACGATTTATTCAAGTGTTTGCTACTTTTATTCTATCATGAGCAATAAGGTTGCAAAAATGCAGAATCTTATCTTGGTTGCTGATAGTGAATCTAAATTTATTTAATTAGTCCTCATTTTCCATTAATAGTTAATGGTTGCAAACGTAAATTTACATCATATAACTCTAGTAACACTTGAAAAAGTTAATTAGGGCTTGAAGGGATTAATTAACAAGAACACGAGGTGTTAACCCTTGTTTGATAAATTCGCCTAGGAATAAGTTGAATTTACTTGACATGAAATAATCATTTTTAATTCAACTCTAGTTTATTAGGAAGAATCAACTAAGAGAAATATCACATATATATTGGAAAACAGTGAGTGATCATTTAGAGATTATCTACATATGAATACAAAGTCTCTATTAGTGTCTTGATTGAGAGACTTAGGTGGAGCAATCCATAACAGGAACACAACCTTGATTCTTTAATATATTTGATTACCAACAACATAATTTTAGCATATTATTTAGTTTATACATTTCAAATATTTCAACCTTAACGAAATAGAATCTTAGGCGACAAATCAAGTATTTATTCACAAGAGTAACCCTTCCACGCCTATTCTCTGTGAAACTTGACTCCAATCTAGTTGGATTACTATATTTGCATACGACTGTTTTATATCATATTTTAGGTGTAAATTTTAAGTGTATCAAATTTTAACGCCATTGCTAGGAAATAAGTTTTGAAATTGCTAATTGTGAAACACTTTGATTTGTACTCTTGATCTATTCGATCACACCTTATTTGCTTTGTTGTGAACCACATAATCATGGCAACCTCCCTAATATTAAAGTAGAGAACGTATTTTCTGAGGTGGGAGATGATATTGACTATGCTAGTGTGATTGTGCCACCAAGTATAAATGCTGCCACCTTTAAAATAGATAGGAGCATATATACATATATGCTGAAGGCTAAGAGTCAATTCCATAACACTATCGATCCGGACCCATACCAACACTTGGAAGAATTTTCTTGAGGTGTGCAATATGCACAAATAGAAAAATGGCAGACGATGCTATTCGGCTGAGATCGTCTAAAGGTCTTCAAATTATCTCTTGTGGGGAAGCTAGAACTTGGCTCCACCATCTTTCACCGAACTCTATTTGCACCTGGTCAGAGTTGGTTAATGTATTTCTGAAAAAGTTATTTCCCCTTAGTTGGAAGACTAAACAACAAGAAAAGTTCTTTTACTTCAGGCATGTACTATGTGAGAAGCTATTTATAGCTTGATAGAGGTTCAAACAATATATCCTAAGAGCTCTACTCATGGTGTCATGACCCAGCATGGACCTCGGACCGCGACATGGGACCTAGAACCATGAATGGCTCCAAGCTAACCCATGGTACATACATAGCATGATTAAGAGCATATTACTAAGCAGAAGTAAATCATAAACCATAAAATGGGCGTAATTCTGAAATCTCATAAGGTATAAACGGGATTACAAGTCAAAACTACTGAACATCCACACATAACTGTCTGAAAAGCCCCCAGTCATAGATGAGCTGATGGGACAACATCCCCAACTAGCTCTACCAATATTTGAAAACTAATAGATATAAAGAAAGAACATGTGTAAAAAATGATGCCCTCGAATCATGAGGACTCACCTAAACTGGGGCTGGACTGGATTGATGTGGGAGCGAAGTTAACGTCAAGGCTGAGATTGATCACCCAAATCTATATCATGCGATGATATAGTATAGAGTATGCGGTCAATACTTTGAATGTCTGAGTATGCAGGATAAATAAAACATGAGAGTAAAATAGTAAGATAAGATCATGAGTATAAGATAAACTTAAAGCAGGAGTTTCTGTTCATAAACTGAGTATAATGGCTTAAGGTTTTCAAACCAAATCATAAAGCTGATCATGAATGAATTCATAAGTAAAACCTCATAAAATATATATTGAGACAAATATTCATAAAATGTAGAATCATAAGTCATGAACATGAACATGTGTAAGAAAATCAAGGAACAATGGGAGATTCTTATAACTGACATACCCCACGTAAGCATACATGGAGCCAATCTTGTAACTCTAGCTGGGAGGTGTGTCTATACCTTGCTAAGGGTATGGACCATAAAGGCGTGATATCACTCATGGGTGGCCCATTCGAGCATGGGAGTCTCGTAGAGGACCCCATCATGGCTCCGGTGGAATGTAGTTCTGATATCTGGGTGCACTAGAACCCCAACCTACTCGGTGTTAAATACTACTCCCAAAATATATGTAGTGCTCATATCATAATCATAAAACATTAATTTACATGGACTAGTTTAAATCATGAAATTCATAAATATACGTGACATACGTGAACTAGCAATGAAGCAATGTTGATGAACGACCATGATACATATCGTGAAAAATTACACAAAATTGAGTAAAATCATCATAACTTGAAAGTCATAAACTCATGAGAGATTCTTGTAGAAAATATGTAAGCATGATCGTAAATTATGGATTGAATCAAAAGAGACTTGAATTTGTAGAAGGTCATGAGAGATTTCATCAAAATTGTCCTAACCCTAGAATTACCATAAAATATGATTGGAGACTTGAATTCATGAGATTGAGATGAAATTGGGATGAGGGTGGAAAAAATCCTCCATTCATGACTCTACATACCTGGGCTTGATGAATCTTTAACTTATCTTGAAGACCCAAGAGAAATTGAGAAGAACATGATGAAGAACCTAGCCCTTCCTTGGGAGAGAAATCCAACCTACAATGTTTTAAAGAGAGTGGAGTCTTAGGCTAAGTATAACCCCTTAATTAGTCCTTTAGGAAGCTTAAATAACATCTCTTAGGAGTTAAATATGTATGGTTTTTCCAAAATATCCCTGAACCGCTGAACTTAAATTTTTAACTAGCCAAACCAACGACCTACACACCGGATCGTTGGTCCATACAAAAGTCCATTGGTTCCCTTATTTGGTTCCTGCTTCTACTCCGGATCATCCTCTGAACCTTCTCCAATGACTAGAAACAATGGTCGGTACAATCAAACAACTGGTCGTACAATTCACTCGTCGGTTGCAGGTAAATTTTGATAGTTTTTAGAAGTTCAATACCACGGGACAACCGACGACTCGTTGGTTCATAGGATGAATCATCCTACTGGTCGTTCAATGACATGGTACCATTTTCCTGCTGGTTTCTACTGAAAGTCTCGGCATCTTAGAGACTTTTCGGGGTATTATATTATCTCCCTCTTGGAAACGTTCATCCTTGAATGAAGGCTAACTAAGCTGAAAGGATAGGGAATGAACTGCAATCCTAAAACTAAAAGGCTATAAACTGATAACTAACAGAGTGACTAACTCTGGACTGTCTTACATGACAGAACTGAATTCATGAAACATACATGCATACAAGGACATGAAAGGAACTGAGAGACTTGATCTTGACATGAAACTTGATAAAGAACTAAGGAGGAAATTATTACCTCATGTTGGAATTGAGCTGGAAAGGAAAAGATGCGGGTATCTAGCCATCATATCTGCTTCAGCTTCCCACGTAGCTCCCTCAACTAGCTAATTTTTTTATAAAACCTTCACCGAAGCTACCTCTTTGTTCCTCAACTTGCGAACCTGATGATCAAGGATCTCAACCGACCTCCTCATAGGTAAGGCTATCCTTCACACTAACGCTCCCTACTAGAACAACTAAAGTTTTATCACCAATGCACTTCTTCAGCAAGGACACATGGAAAACTGGATGCACCAAAGCTAACTCTGCTAGTAACTCCAACTCATAATCCACTTTGCCAACTCGCCTCAGAATCCTATAAGGACCAACATATCAGGGACTAAGCTTCCCCTTCTTGCCAAACCTCATGACTCACTTCATGGGAGTCACTTTTAGAAACACTCAATCATCAACCTCAAACTCAAGCTCTCTCCTCTTAACATCCGCATAAGATTTCTGACAACTCTAAGCGATTTTCAGCCTCTCCCTAATAAGTTGGACTTTCTCCATGGCCTCATGAACCGAATATAGCCCGATCAACGTAGCCTCACCTACCTCGAATCATACAATAGGTGAACTATATCTCTACCCATAAAGAGTCTCAAATGGAGCCATCTAAATGTTGGAATGGTAATTGTTATTATAGGCAAACTTGAAGAGAGCCAAGTGATCATCCCAACTACCCTTGAAGTCGATCTCACAAGCTCTCAACCTATCCTCCAAGGTATGATGATCTGCTCGGCCTGACCATCTGTCTGTGGGTGAAAAGTTGTGCTAAGCTTCACCTGAGTACCAAGACAATTACCATTGGCGTATGTAATTTCAGGTATTTTTCAAACTGACTTGCCTTCTTGATTGTTCCTAATACTCCCTTAATCATTACGTGTTAACATTTATCCTTGGGATCAAAATTCATCTTTCATAGAAAGCCATAAGAATTCCTACCTCGTGGAGAAAAACAGAAACCAAATCATTCATATCAAATTGTTACACCCCATAAAATGTTAACGGTTAGTAGGCGTACACGTGAATTTGTGACAAATAAGAAGAGTTTGACGTGTGGGGGATAAAGCCTCGGAAGCAGAGTAGGGCAAGGCCGGGCCGTGAAGGGCCAGCGCGACGTGCCAATCGGCAGGGCACTGGCCAGCGCGGCGCGCCAGGCCCACTGGCGCATAGAGGGGCGCGACACAGGGCAATATACTTCCCTCTCTCATTTAAATCATTTCCTAAATGATTCCATGGCCAGAGATAGAAGAGCTCGCAAATTTCAATAGCTTTTTGTCCGATTATGCTACCAAATGCCGTCCAATCTCAAATTAACTTCGGGTAATGAGTTTTAGGCCTACAGGAAGCATTACTACAAAGTTATTTCTCAAAAATTTGCTCGGCAAACTGGAACTCCTCCTAGTAAAAGTTGTCAGAATTGCTCCAAATTGATTCCTACTTGGTCACAGGCATTAGATAAGCACTTCTCCCTTTTGAACTCTCGGAACATTATAGATTTTCGGCCGAGTTTTTCAAAGTTAGATTATAGTTAATTCTATTATCGAAAGCTATCGATATTTGCCGAGTTTAGTATTGAAATTAGTTCTATTCTCTCAGCATAGAGGTTACAGTTGGAAATAACTGCCGATTGTAAGTTGAAACTAGCCAGCTGAACGAAATTCGACATTCAAGGTATGTTAAGGCTTATTCCTTCGGTGAGTTATTCTCTTCGTATATTGATACGAACTATATTTCAATGTAGATAATGATCTTATATGTTGTAATTCGTTGCTGCTAGTATATAAGGATCAGGTATGTCGTGATTAGCTGCTATCAATAGATTATGATTACATATGTTATGGTAAGCTGCTAGAAAACGTATAAAGATTATATCGCAGTAACCCTTGTCGGGAAAGAACATGTTAAGTGTGACACACGCTAGAAGCATCATAGGAACTCCTTTGTTCTGCAGTTCATTGTGTTAGTAGAATTGGATGTTTTATTGTCAGGCCTAGACCTTAGAAGCTCGTGGATAGTTATTGGGCCTGAGTTAGTAAGTTGGACAACATAGGCACAGCTAGGCGATATAACTACCAGTTTGGCGCCTGCATTGTTCAATGAAGCATTCCTAGAGGCCAATGACCACACCCCAAGGACAGAAATTCAGATAGGATAGCCATACTTTAGAGTAAGCTACACTAGGGTTGTCTAGTGAACTGAGTGACAACCTTCCATCTAGTTAGCTACTACCAGTGACTGTCAGTTCCAGTTGACTTAGTATTCATCATATAGGTCGCCCAGGAAGCCGTCCTAGTCATTCAGGTCAAATAGACCCATGGGTACCCTAAGGAAGGGGACCTTATTAGCAGTTAGAGGCGGGGCCAATGCCCTAGGCTACTCCTATAAAATGCTCAGGTGCAGGTTTCTGTGAGTGGCTAAGTCCATGTAAACTTACCTACAAGGTTAGGAATCATGCAGAAGAGTCATATAAGATCCAAACAGACCAAGTTAAGATCTAAAGGACTAGAACCATGTTAGCGCAGTATTACCCTCAGGCTAAGAATTTCAGTAGGCTACCTGTGGAGGATTAGGGGCTGACTCCTCAAAAGCATGTCCAGTCAGTAGCATCCCTACAGTCGTTCTAAGCAAAGGAACTAAGTCATCTGCGACCATACAGTTATTTATGAGTTATAGTTGTCCGAGCAGGACATCCAGAGTATTGTTAGGCCACTGCAGACCTTGCCCTATATGGTCTAGATTGATAGAGATTATGATCATTATCAGTATCCTCTGATCAGATACAGGTACACCGGGTGTGCTTGCTAGCAGCTATACAAATTATTCTAGGGGCGAGCAGCAGTCGCGTTAGGCCCAAAAGGCCAGATACGCCTCTGAGTGGCTATATTGAGACTTCAGTCGGGATTGCCCTCACCTACGAGCCTCCCGTGACCACCCCAGGGTTACTAGATGTGTCGTCGCCTACATGGGCTATATGACATTGCTCCAAGGAGCGATATGCCATCCCAAGCAATGATGCAGAGGCCCAAGGGCCATATTACAGTTCATTACAAGACTGGACTATTATTTTTATGCCGTATCGGCATCACTGTCCCTCGTCGAGCCTGGTGCCCAGGGTGCAGTTATCAGGAGTCCACCAGACTCAGACACAACTACAGATCAGGAGCCAAGCGGGTTCAGTTGCAGACCTAGGGGATAGGTAGGTTGGCTGTAGCACCAATAGAGTTATAGGAACCTGGATAAGGGTATATAGATTGAAGTGTACTTGCCAGGGCTTATGGGGGTCCCGGTAGGTTATTTCTGTGTTGCTTGTACCTTCCAGGCTTATGGGGACCAGGTTAGGTTCTTGTTTATATTCTTGTCTTCTAGCTACAACTTATGAATATATGATTGTACAGTCGTAGCTCATATACGTGTAGTGTTTTACTAGATACAGGTTATGAATAAGCAGACTTCCAGGTTAACTTATGCCCTTCTTTCTACTTACTTTCAGTTTTTAACAGCTTCTACTCAGCTTTTTATTATTTTCTTACATATTCAGTACATATTGTACTGATGCCCAACTATGGGGCGCAACATACTTGCCTGCAGGTTAGACAAACAGAGTTTAGGATCTCTATTAGCAGCTGTTCAGAGTCAGCAGTTTGGCCAGCTCCTTTCATTCGGAGCTGCCTGGTTGTAAAGAATACAATATTTCATTTATATAGCATTTGGGTAGGCCAGGGCCCTGTCCCAACCACTATATGTATTCTTAGAGGCTTGCAGACTACAGTATCTAGTTAGTTAGTTGTTGCTGGCCGTGTGGGGCTCATGTATGTCTTATCTAACTATTGGCCGTGTGAGGCCTAGTATAGCTGCTTATTTTCCCTTCTGTTATAACTAGACAACATGGTGGTCTTGTCGGCCCGCATAGGATCCCTATTGATGTGTGTTGGCTGGGTTAGTTGTTTCTGTTTTACACGTGTTACGTGGCCTTGTCGGCTCGAGGCTACGTTTACAGCCGAGATATAGCAGTTTGTCTTCTTGAGTTTGAGTCACTGATAGGCACCACAGGTGTCTGTGCCCAGCCAGGTCAGCCCAAATTCCAGTGTGGCATTAGGTGTCAGTCATGCCTCCCAAGGTGGGGTGTGACAATAATCATAAAGTTTTTTCTTGAAGAAAATCATTGTTCATAATCTTTTATCATGAAAACCTATATCGTACGTCATAAAGGTCAATTCATTGTAAAAACATAGCATTCAAACTTTTCATAACAACTTATAAACGTCACAACTTTTGAAAAAAATTACAATTCATGCTTTCTAAAACTTCTTGCTGAAAAGGATGGACTCTTGAAAATAAGAACATCCCGAGGATTAATAATGTTGTCCATAATTCATGAAGTTCGTATGGAAATATCATGAAATTTATAAGCTCTTCATCATAACCATAGCTTGTTCATGGAGGGAAAATCTAAATCATGAAAACATAAAGTGGGGAAAGACAATCATGTTTCACACATGAAGAATAACCTCACATACCTTAATCATATTAATATATGGTCAAGTATTTGATCTTTGTCGAAGAATGCTCAACAAACTCTATACTTTAACCCACGAGAAGAATCACTTGAACAATCTATGATCATAAGGTAGAATCAGGTTTGAGATCTGCATGGTGTTAGAATCACTTAGAAACACTTAGAGAAAGACTTACTATGGCGTAGGGGAGGTGTTTAGAGGAGAGAATATTCTCTCTTAGGCTCCAAAAATATAGGATAAGTGTAAAGTTCAGAAAAGTTTATACTATATTGTATTTAAAAACTAGGACAGAGCATGAGCTTTCACTGCGTCGACTTGGGCAGTGCAATGCAGTGACCATCGCGGTAAACTTCACTATGAACACCATATTAAATTTTTACAATTCGTCAATTTTTTCCCAACTCTAAAATCTCCAAAGATCTTTAGTGAGACACAAGTGCCACTATTTGTGTAGTTTTTATCCAAGTAAAAGTGCAGATTTATGCAGCTGTTTTTGTAGATGTTTATCAAGTAAAAGTGCAACTGTTTGTTGATATATTAGGATTTTAAAATATATTTGTACTTCTTTTCATAGAGTTTTTCATCCCTTTAAGTACTAATTTAAGTAAATACTAATGTTATTTGTTAAGTTTCAGGAATCTCAATGTATTTGAGTAAAGATGCATCAATCTTAGGACATCTGCCTAAATGAGGGAATAGACAAGCCGCAGAAGCAAGGTGCGATTCGTGGATTCAACCGTGAATAAACATTAGAGAGGTTGCATGTCTGAGAGTAATTTACGAAGTCAGTCATGATCCGTAGATGCAATTCACAGACAGTAAAAAGCGACTACATAATGAGATTTAAAGAGTTTGTAACCTGAAGCTCCAACCTACAGGAGCAGATACAGTTCGTAAATTCCACATACGAACCATAAATGAAGCTGTTAATAAAAAATTTAGAGAGTTGACATTCTAAAAATTCTATCCACGAGGAGCAAATACGAGCTGCAAATCCAAAGTACGGTCTGCATATTGATATATGATAGCCGACAGAGCATAGAGAATCAACAACTTATGATGCAATGTACGGACCATAAATCCAATATACGATCTATAATTGTGAACTAGGCTGGTTGAAATTTAATTGTGGGGTTTTTACCTTAGTATAAAAGCATTTTTAGTCCTTTTTTTTGGAGGAGTGTGAACATTATCACAGAGAATAGAGTTCCTAGAGAATATCCATTATAATTGAAGCTATTTTGAAGATCAACATTTAGGATTTAAAATTCTCTCTCTTATATTCAATTGTAAGTTGATTCTGATAAATTCAATGCTTTTTTCTTCATACCCAATCATGAGCAGCTAAACTCACATCTAGTGTCGTGAACCCAATTGGGTTGTGAAACTTAAAGACCTCAATTATAATGAATTGGTAGTGGGATATTAAATATTTGATTTGTGAGTTAAATTGATGGTTGCAAACACCTATTCATGTCAAATTGCTCCAATTGTTCTTGAAAGAGCCAATTAGGGTTTGAGTAGCATCAATCAACAATAACTGAAGGCATAACCCCTGTTTAATAGATTCTCATAGACACATGTTGAATCTAATTGGCAATTTATAATCGATTTGTGTTGAATTCTTGTCAATTTGAAAGACTTGATTAAGATAAAGATTGCTTGATTGTTAAAAGACATTGAGTAATTGCTTAGTGATTTTTTGCATACTAAATAAAGTCCATTATCGATGAATCTAATCGAGTGATTTAGGTGAATCAATCCTAAGTGGGAACACATTCCTAGTTTTATCTCTCATTGATTAACCCTTTGAAATTAGAACTAGATTTTAGTTTGTTTCTCTCTTTACAAATTAACTTGAGTAGCATCTTAAGGCACCAAATTACATATTTTCTCATCTTAGTAGCTTGAATCAATACAAAGTCCTCATGAATTTGACCCTAACTCTTTTTCGGATTAATTATATTGTTGCAACCATGTATACTCTCTCATAAAGGGTGGATTTGGGCGACACCATTTATGCAGTTTTTTGTGTAGCTATTCGTATTGATGTTCATCAATTAAAAGTGCAACTGTTTGTGTAGCTATTTGTGCAGTTTTATAAAGTAAAGGTGCAAATTTTAAGGGACTTCGTTTTGAAATTGAAGGATAGAAGGCTGCTACCCACTGGGATATTTACTGATGTATTTTTTTCTTGTAATCTGTACATATTTGTGGAAAGCTTGGGTCTTGGGTGGCTGATTATTTGGTGATTTTCAAGATAAAATTGAGGCTATTACAACTACTACTATTTCAAACTCATAAGATGATTTACAAGAAGTCCAAGAACACGATATAAATTGCCTATACTTTGATGTTGTGGGTGGGGAGAAAAAATTATGTGTGTATGGATTGGGCTCTCAAGCTTTGACTTTATATCAAGACCAAAATTTCACTATTTCACGCAATTTACCTGCGTTGTCTGATCATGCTGCTGAAGAGAGCATCAAACTACTTGAGGAAGAGGTAGTGCGTATGAGAGAAAACCAAAAGGAGATTCTTCAAGAGCATGTAGAGGTGGAGGTGCAACAATGCAAGCAGGAGATCTCACATTTGAGGCAAAAAAAAATGATGATCACTTTAAGTCTATGGAGGAGCGATGACCTTGCATGATAAGCGAGATGGTGTTATGTTCTCGCTCATCTAGTGATCCTACTCTCCCTAATAGGGATTCACCAAATGCTTAAGTGTTTTAAAATTTTAAACTTTAATTAATTGAATTCTCTAAGTGTTTTTAACGTTGTTAGACTTTTGTTAGTTGAATGATTTGTAAGTTTTACTATTTGTATACTATTGTTTTTCATAGTTATGTTTTTTCATGTTTTAACTTCATACTTTTGTATTGAAAATTTAATGTTATGTTTTAGTGGTTATTTATTTTTATTCTTTTAACTTATTTACTATATATATTAAGTAGTATCATAAAACTCACAAGTATTATGTAATTAATCTAAAAGTTCAAATTAAATTTATGATGGATTTAGTTTGTCATAATTTATCCTAAATTTGTCACTCATATAACTGCAAGAAAACTATTTTGTGACAAAATATTCCGTCACAATTTATTTGTAACAAAATATTCTATCACAATTGTTGTGACTAGATTTAGAAATTTATTATAGAAACTATTCTGTCAATATTTTTGTTACACCTCGTTAAATGTTGATGTTTAGTAGGCGTACGTATGTGTTGTAGTGAGTAAGAAGAGCTTGTTGTGTGAGGGAAAAGCCTCAGAAGTGGGGTCGAAAAGGATCAGCGCATACAGGGCCAGCATGACGCGCCAGCCAGCAGCGCACTGGCCAGCGCGACGCGCCAGGCCTTGTGGCGCATTGGGCAGTGCGAAGAAAACCCCTGACACCGCCCTAATGTATATATATAGTCCTCTTATTCAATTTCAATTCATTTCCTAAGAATATATTCGGCCAGAGAGAGTAGGGAGCGAGGTTTTCCGTTGATTTTCATCCAATTATGCTATCAAACACGATCCAAATCTAAATTAACTTTGGGTATGGAGATATAAGACGGCAGGGAGCATTACTATGGATTTATTTTCGCGAAATTCACCCAGCAAATCGTAGCCCCACCGAGCAAAAGTTGTCAGAATTTCTCCAAACTTATTTCTATACGATCACAGGCTCCAAGTAAGCATTTCTCCCTACTGAACTCTCAGAAAATTATAGGTTTTAAGTTGTGTTTTACATGATTGAATTATAATTGCTATTAGTATTAAAAGTTATTGTTTCAAGCCGAATTTGGTATTGAAATTCATCTCTTTCTTCCAGTATAATGGTTATAGCAGGAAAGAGCTGACGAATCCAAGTTAAAACTCATTGGTTATTCGGGAAACGACAGTTGAGGTATGTAAGGCTTATTATTTTGGAAAGTTATTCCCGTCGTATAGCGATACGACGTATGCCTAAGAATCAAGACCATGATTCTGTATAAAGTAGTTAGCTGATGCCAGTAGATAACGAGTCTATTCATATACATGTTACGGCTAGCTGCTATCAGTAGATTGTGAATAGAATTGTTGTGTCAGCTGTTTCTGTAGACTATGAATGTATGTATGTTGTGGTTAGCTTCTAGAACACGTCCATAGATTATACTGCAGTATCCCTCATCGAGAAAGAACATGTTAAGTGTGATACATGCTGGGAGCATCGTAGAAACTCTTCTACTCTCCAATTCATTGTATTAGTAGAATTGTATGTTTAATTACCAAGCCCAGACCTTAGAAGCTCGTGAATAGTTATCGGGTCTGAGTTAGTAAGTTGAACAGTATAGGCGCAACTAGGCGATATAACTACCATTTTGACGCCTATGTAGCCAGAAAAGCACGCCCAGAGGCCATTGGCGTACCTTTACGCCCCAGGGCTAGAAATTCAGATAGGAAGACCATACTTTAGAATCAGCAGCCTAGGGTTGTCTAGTGAACTGAGTGACAGCCTGCCATTTAGTTAGCTACTACCAGTAATTATCAGTCCTAGTTGGCTTAGCATTCATCCTACAGATCACCCAGGAAGCCAGTCCAGTCGTCCAGGTTAAATAGATCCGTGGGTACCCTAAGGGAGGGGACCTTATTAGCAGAGAGGCAGGGCCAACACCTCAGCCTGTTCTTAGAAGATACTCAGGTACAAATTGCAGTAAGCGGCTAAGTCTATGTAGACTTATTTTTAAGGTTATTAATCGCCCAGAAAAGTCATATAAGATGGGACCAAACCGAGATAGGGTCTAAAGGACTAGCACCGTGTTAGTACAACACTACTCTTAGGCTAAGAATGTCAGTAAGCTGCCTGTGAAGGGTTAGGGTCCGACCACCCAAAAGCATGTTCAGTCAGTAACAACCCTACAACCGTTCTAAGTAGAGGGACCAAGTAACTAGTCATCCGCGAACCCATAATTGTTTATGAGTTATAGTTGTACAAGTAGGACATTCAAAGTATTGTTAGGCCTCTCCAGATCTCGCCCTATCCAGTCTAAACCATTAGAGATCATGATCACTACCAGGATCCCCCGATTAGAAACAGGTGCACGGTGTGCCTGCTAGCAGCCTTACAGACTATCCTAGGGGGCGAGCAGTGGTAGCGTTAGGCCCAGAAGGCCAGATATGCCTTTTGAGTGGCTAGATTGAGATTTTAGTACAACACCTTGGTTGGGGTTACCCTCACTCAAGAGCTTTCCATGACCACCCCATGGTTACTAGCTGTGTCGACACCTGCTAGGGGCGAGATCACGTTGCTCCAAAAAGCGGAATGCCATCCTCAAGGGATGAAGATGGGGTCCCAGGACCTCATACAGTCTATTCCATGGCTGGACTATTTTATGTCGATCGGCACTACACTACAACCTGGTGCCCGGGGTGCAGATATCAGATAACAGAGTCCACTGGACTCAGACACAGCTACAGATCAGGAGCCAAGCGGGTTCAGTTACAGACCCAGGGGGAAGGTTGGCTATAGCACCAGTAGAGTCATAGAAACCTGGATAGGGGTATATAGATTGAGGTAATACTTACCAGGGTTTATGGGGGCCCTGGTAAGTTATTTCTGTGCTGCTTGTACCTTCCGGCTTATGGGGTTCAGGTGAGTTTCTTGTTTGTATTCTTGTCTGCCAGTTATAGTTTATGAATGTGTAATTATACAGTATTATCTCATGTACACATAGTGTTGATTAGATGCAGTTACGAATCAGCAGGCGTACAGGTTAATCTTTCTTCCCTTCTTTTTATTTACTTCCAGCCTTTATCAGCTTATCTATTGCCTTATATATTCAGTAAATATTGTACTGACGCCCTCCCCTGGCACTGCATTACTTACCTACAGGTTTAGACAGACAGAGTTCAGGACCCTCAGTAATAGCTGTTCAGAGTCAACAGTTTGTCCATCTCCTTTCATTCGGAGTTGCCAGGTTGTAGCAAGTGCAGTCTTCCATTTGTATAGCATCTGAATAGGCCGGGTCCCTGTCCCGACCACTATTTGTATTCGTAGAGGCTAGCGGGATATAGTTGTCAGATAGTTGAGTGTCATTGGTCATGTGGGGCCCATATATGTCTCCTTTTGTGTATTGGTCGTGTGGGGCCTAGTATAGCGCCTGATTTTTATTTTAGTTATAACTAGATATCATGGCGGCCTTGTCGGCCCACATAGGATTCCTTGTTATGGTTTGTTGCTGGTTAGCTGTTTTCTTTTATAGGTGGCTACAAGGCCTTATCGGCCGAATGATGTGTTTACAGCCGAGATATAGCCCGTTGTTTTCTTGAGTGAAGTTGCAGGCTTGCACTAGATGTGCATAAGCCTAGCCAGGTCAGTCAGATTCCAGTGTGACACTAGGTGCCAGTCATGCCTCCCAAGGTGGGGCATGACAATTTTGTAATGACATTTCATTAAAAATTACATCTCGATTTTTTGATGGAATTTAAGCCAAATACAAGGCTCTATATTGTCACTGACGAGTCTGTCATAAATCTATCATGATAATTTTGTGATGGAATTTAAATTCATCAAAATGAATTTATGACTCAAGGTTTTGGGATATCCACGTTTCCATCATAATTCTGTCATAACTTACGATTTGTCATGAATCTGTGATGGATACATTCATCACAATTTTGTCATTTTCTTGTACTGAGTAGATGTCATGCCCCGAGTCTATACCCTGGACGAGACACGGTACTTAGAGTCACCAGTAAACCCAAGTCAACCCATGGTCTATCATAAAACTGGAATCCAAACTAAAATACCTAGCGGAAGCTTTAAAATAATAATATAAAACATTTATGAAAAACTAGCTGAATCATAAAGTTTTAAAACAACTAAAAGAAAACTGAGAGTCTGAAAACTTTGTCTGTGTCTAAAAGCCATTTTTCTGATGAGTTGTTGGGACAAGGCCCCAAGTAAATCCAAATCTAACTAAAAGAAAATAATCCTCATCCCCGAAAAATGAGAGGACTCACCAACGATGCAACTGAGAACTCCTGAAGGCGATCTGCTAACGGGCTGAGACTGAGATCCTACAGTTGTATCATAAAATGATACAATATAAAAGGTATGCATCAGCACTTTGAATGTACTGAGTAAGTGAGAGAAACCATAACACGATGAATAAAACAACTGAGCTGTAAGGACATGCAATTAGCAACTGAAATACTAATACAGAATAAGCTCTGATATAGTGAGGTGGTCAAAGTGACCCTGTCTGATGGTCAAAGACATGCTCTAAAGTTGAGATACTAATCTAAAATACTGTATTGAGCTGACTAGTGGGAGAGTCCATAACCGACATATAACCGCATGAGCTAGACGTGGAAGCACCCCATCTGTAGGACCCAATATATATACCTTTCCAGGGTATAAAGGCATGAATTGAGTGATCACAGGTTTGGATACATGAGACCAATAAATATATCCTACGGTGGCAATATAGTTCAAGGAACCTAGGTGCGCTGAAACCCCAGTCCGCTCAATGCTAAGTCCTACTCCCACTGGATAGTCCTATACAAACTACTAAGCTGATAGCTCGAAACTGGAGCCCAAGACTAAGTCAGGAATACCTATCTGGAAGCACCTAGAGAATCTTATCGGACCGGATTCTGTAACTAGGTTCTAAGACTGGTCAGAGCTGCTTATCTGGAAGCGTTATAACCGTATAAAGAACAAACTGTAATCTGAAGCTGGGGTCCTAAAGCTGGTCAGAGCTTCTTATCTCGAAGTGTCATAACCGCCTAAATAACCACTAAAAATCTTATACTGAGTCTAATACTGATAACTAGGAGGTATCACGGACACCACAAGGATTAACTTTATTCAAACTGATTAGCTAATATTTTTCTGGACAACATTGAGGTTGCAAAAATCTGACTAGGACTAGACTGACATGGTTCTAACTGAGATATTAACATAAATTAAATACACGTGCTTCCCAAAACTGATTGAACCACGCTACAGGGAAAACTAGTTCAACCCACAAGTTTCTAATTTTTACTGAGCTGTGACTAGGGCTGAATTATGCTACTAGATGCAATCTTTCACAATTTATAGAAATAGGGAATAAATAAGAAATCTAAAATTAGGAGAAATATTCCCTTTGAATCCACAAAGAAATCTGTCTGAAAACTTTTCACATTTCGAAACTACAGGGCTATCACTAATAGAGAAGAAGTTAGACAAGGTTTTTAGGGACACAAGGAAAAAACTATTCCCTTGTTAATTTCCCACATACCTGATCAAGAAATTCGAAGAAATTTCTTGAGAATCCGAGGAGAAGTGGACTGCCCTAGTTCTTGCTCTGAGAGCTCCTGAGAGAATATTTTCGATTGCTTTCTGAAGGTCCGAGTGGAGAATGAGGGAGAAGAACCATTTAATACCTCTAAATACTCTTAATTTAAACTTAAATTCCATATTTTAGGGACTAAATAGGTCAGAAGTTACAAAAGTAACCTTGAAAATAAAATTTGAAAACTGGCCGACAGGGTCCCAACGGGCCACTCAATAAGTCGTTGGTTGTGACCACGACTCATTGGGACCTCTCGTTGGTCCCACTACCTGGGACTATGAAGCACTAGATCTGGCAACGGGGGTCATGGGCTGACAACGGGTGACACAACGACTCGTTGGTTGGGACCATGAGTCGTTGTCACCTCCCGTCCTGTCCACTGGAAACACTGAAGGAAATCTCGAGACTTGACACCACGATGGACATGACTTGTTGTGCAATACAATGGGTCGTTGTTACCACCCCTTGTTACTAAAAGAAGTTTCTGGGAACCCTAACTGACGACTCACGCCACAAGTCATTTCTGATGACAACTTGTAGGTTGAGTCGTGGGGTCCTGGAAAGGGGATTTTGATCTGGGGAACCAACGAGTGATAGGACGACTCCTTATTTTCCACAACGGGTTATTCCTTGTCCCGTGGGTTCTCGACTGACCAAGAAGGGCTAACCACAATTGATAAAACGAGTCGTTGGAGCTGACCACGACTCGTTGTCTTAGTCTTTCTGAGATAAATTTTCTGGTTTTTCTTATGAATTTTTCTTGCAAGGTCTGAGTCTGATCTAGAAAAGTTTTGGGGTGTTATAATATCTCCCCCTTGGGATCATTTATCCTTGAATGAAGACTAAAGCTGCTGGAAAACTAGGAAAAGAGCTGAAATTCCTAGACTGAGACTATGAGCTGGCTGAACCGTACTAACAGATCTGATGCAACTAGAATGCACATAGAAAATCTAAAAAGAGCTGATGAGTACGAAACTGAACAGAGTACTAAGGAAGAATTTAGTGCCTGATGCCGGAACTGAACTGGAAGGGAATAAGTGAGGGTATCTAGCCATCATGTCTGCTTCTACTTCCCATGTGGCTCCCTCAACTAGCTGGTTCCTCCACAAAACATTCACCGAAGAGACTTCCTTATTTCTCAACTTATGAACCTGTCGGTCAAGGATCTGAACTGGGACCTCTTTGTAAGAGATACTATCTTTTATTCTCACGCTTTCTAGTGGCACAACCGAGGATGGATCACCGATGCACTTCTTCAATAGTGACACATGGAAGACTGGGTGCACCGATGCTAACTCTGGAGGTAGTTATAACTCATATGCCACACTACCAATTCGCTTCAAAATTCTATAGGGTCCCACATATCTCAGACTAAGTTTTCCTTTCTTCTCAAATCTCATCAACCCTTTCATGGGTGAAATTTTCAGATAAACCCAATCATCCACTGTAACTCTAATTCTCTTCTCCTCACATCAGCATAAGATTTCTGACGGCTTTGTGCTGTTTTTAACCTTTCTCGGATCAACTGCTCTTTTTGCATAGCTTCATGAATTGAGTCTGGCCCGATTAGAGTAAATTTGCCAACTTCAAACCACTTGATAGGATATCTACACCTCCTACTATATAATGCCTCAAACGAGGCCATCCGGATACTGGAGTGGTAGTTGTTGTTATACACAAATTCGATGAGAGGTAGGTGATCATCCCAACTGCCCTTGAAATCGATCACACAAGCTCTCAGCATATCTTCTAAAGTATGTATAGTCCGCTCAACTTGTCCATCTGTCTGCGGGTGAAAAGTTGTGCTGAGCTTGACCTGGGTACCGAGCCCCTTCTGAAAAGACTTCCAGAAGTGAGAGGTGAACTGGGTACCTCTGTTTGAGATAATGGACAAGGGAACCCCATGAAGTCTAACTAATTCCAAGATATAAAGCCTAGCATAGTCCTCAGCTGAGTCTGTAGTTTTAACTGGGAGGAAGTGTGCTGAATTAGTCATTCGGTCTACTGTCACCCAGATTGAATCATGCTGCCGACGAGTCTGAGGGAGATCTGTAATGAAATCCATATTTACTTCTTCCCACTTTCATGTGGGTATGCTGATATCCTAAGTCATACCTCCCAGTCTCTAGTGTTCTACTTTGACCTACTGGCAGTTCAGGCACTTAGCTACAAATTCTGCGATGTCTCTCTTCATGTTGTTCCACCAGTAAATATCCCATAAATAATGGTACATCTTAGTAGCACCTGGGTTGATGGAATATCTTGAACTGTGTGCTTCAGCCAATATCTGCTATCTCAACTCACCTACATCCAGTACACACAATCTACCCTGATAACGGAGTACATTATCTCCCCCTTGGGAGAAAGCCTCCACTTCTTTTCTGAGAACTTCCTCCTTCAGTTTAAGTAGTATGGGATCTTCATCCTGCCTTGACTTAACTTCAACTACCAACGAGGAATCTAATCCACTCTGCACAACTACTCCGCCCTCAGCTGTATCAACCAACTATACTCCTAACCGAGCTAACCTATGGATATCCTTTGCCAATTCCTTTTTGCCCTCTTCAACATGAGCCACGCTCCCTATAGACACTCTACTTAGGGTATCAACCACCACATTGGTTTTGCCCGGGTGATACAACACGCTCATGTCATAGTCCTTCAGTAGCTCCAACCATCTTCTCTAACGAAGATTAAGATCTTTCTGACTGAACACATACTGAAGGCTCTTGTGATCGGTGATACATCCACGCGAGCCCCGTAAAGGTAGTGCCTCCATATTTTTAATGCAAACACCATCGCTACCAACTCTAATTCATGAGTTAGATAGTTCTTCTCGTGAACCTTGAGCTGTCTGGAGGCGTAGGCTATCACCTTACCCCGCTACATCAGAATGCAACCAAGTCCAACTCTGGAAGCGTCACAATATACCATGAACCCATCTGTTCCTTCTGGTAAGGTCAAAACTAGAGCGGTAGTGAGTCAAGTTTTTAACTCCTGGAAACTCTTCTCACATGCATCTGACTATTGAAATTTCACCTTCTGAGTCAGCCTAGTCAGAGGGGATGCTATAGAGGAAAACCCTTCCATAAAACATCAATAATAACCAGCCAGACCCAAGAAACTTCTAATTTCAGTTGGGGAGGTAGGTCTAGGCCAGTATTCCACCGCTGCTATCTTTTGAGGGTCCACCTGAATACCCTCGCCTAAGACCACGTTACCAAGCAAAGTCACAGACTTCAATCAGAATTCGCATTTGCTGAACTTGGTGAACAACTTGGGATCCCTGAGTGTCTAAAGCACTATCCTTTAGGTAATTATCATGTTCTTTCTCATTTCTGGAGTATACCAAAATGTCATCGATAAATACAATGACGAACATATCTAGATACTACTTGAAGACTCTTTTCATCAGGTCCATGAAAGTTGCGGGGGAATTAGTCAATTCGAAGTACATAACCATGAATTCGCAGTGACCATACCAAGTTTCGAAAGTTGATTTCGGTATGTCACATTCTCTGGCTTTTAGCTAATGATACCCTGGCCTGAGATCTATCTTGGAGAAACAACTAGCTCCCTGAAGCTAATCGAACAAGTCGTCAATCTTGAGTAGGGGATACCTGTTCTTGATGGTAATCTTGTAAAATTGACAGTAATCGATGCACATTCTGAGGGTACCATCTTTCTTTCACACGAATAGTACTGGAGCACCCCAAGAAGAGATTTTGGGTCTGATAAAACCTTTATCAAGGTCTTTTAGCTGCTCCTTCAACTTCTTAACCTCAGCTGGATCCATTCTGTAAGGAGGGATGGAGATGGGCTGAGTATCTGGAAGAAGGTCTATACCAAAGTCTATTTCTCGCTCAGGAGGGACTCCGGGAAGATCTTCAGGAAACACGTCAGGGAACTCACTAACAACTGGGAATGACTGGATAGTTGGGGTCTCAAAGCTGGAATCTTTGACCTGAACTAGATGATAAATACACCCTTTGGAAATAAGTTTTCTGGCCTTAAGGTAGGAAATAAACAGATCCTTAGGCACTGAACTACTGCCCGTCCACTCTAAAGCTGGCTCATTAGGGAACTGAAACCTGACGACCAGTTCCGCAGTCGACCGAGACATAACCTGACCGTAACTAACCATGCCAAGAACGAGATCAAATTCAACCATGTCTAACTCTCCTAGATCAGTTGGAATGACCTTATTCAAGATTCAGATTGGGCAGTTTCTATATACGCGGTTGGTCATATCTAACTGGGCTAATCGGGGTGGAGACTAAGAATGGCTCCGGAGAGACCTCTCGACCGATATCAACCTGACCTACATAGGAGTCAAGAACAAAAGGGTGGCTCCCCGGATCTAGTATGACATACACATCTAAACGAAAAGGCGTAATATACTCGTGACCACGTCAGGTGAGCTCTCCTGATCCTAACGAGAGGACAAAACATAAAAATGATTTTGGCGCTGGCCGCCATCTGTACCTCGAAGTGCTGGCTTGTTTAGCCGCACCCGCCGGAGCCGCTGAAGTGGTGGATTAGATCTCCGCCCTACTGACGGGAATTCTTCAAGACAATGACCAAGATGTCCACAACTAAAATAACCCTCTCGACCCTGAAGGCATTCTCCTGGATGGTTCTTGCCATACTTAGGGAAAACTAGAAGTCAGAGCGGTTGCTGGCGCTATGAATCTCGGGATTGCGAACCGTATGCTCCACTTCCATCCTTGGTGGGACCGGGAAAAGTAGGGGCACTGGATGAAGTGTGTGCTGGAGCCCTGCTGCTGCTGCTGTGGGTGGCTACTAACACCAGATCTTTGGTGGCCATTATCTGACTAGCTGCCCTGCCCATTTTGTTCTCCCGCTCCAAGTCTTTTATGAATTTTTCACTCAACTTGGCCGAGCATGAACTATGAGGGCCGGAGAGATCGATGTCCTTAATAAGCATTGCAGTTCTATACCTCCTTGAGGACCAAGTTTGCACTCCATTAATAAATTTTGCTATATGAGCCCTTGGCTCGGCTACCATCTCCTGAGCATATTTAGACAACCCGTGAACTCCAAGGCATACTTTTCCACCGTCCGATTTCCTTATTTCGCATTCATGAATTCGCCCACTTTTGCCTCCTGAGCTCCCGAGGACAGAATCTATTCAGGAAGGATGTAGTGAACTCCCTCCCATTCCACTGGTCCTACTGCCGGTCTCCCTCCTTCCACTACTCATACTAGATCCGCTACTCCTTTCAGCTGGTAGGTAGCTAAGTCGGTACTCTTCGAGAATTGACACTTATAATTCGGGTGATCTTTCAATCTTATCCATGAACTCTTGTGGGTCCTCTCCCCACCTTAGGATCCGTGGAAAACTGGAGGGTTCATCCGAGTGAAGTTTCAAACTCGGGAACCGCCGCGGACCCATTGTTGTTGGACCTAACCACCGCTGGTTCACCCGATTTGTAACTGTCTACACGAGCACCGGATAGCCACCCCGAACTCGCGGTGGACACTAAGTCATCATGAGGCTGCTAAAGCTAGTGGGGTAGGTTGGTGAGCGTTACCGACTTTCTTCCATTACCACATCATGGGAGCATGATTTCACTAAACAAAGCAGAGTACGAGTTAGGAGAATAATTTTGGAATTGAATTTCAACCGCACAATAAAGAGTATGAACAAAAGGGAGGTTTCCTCCCTAATAACATCTCATAGCCTCCCTTTATAAGTGTGGCTAAGCCACACTCATGAAAAGGACTTAGTTGACACAAATTTTCAGACATCCTAAGATACTCTAAACCTAGTGCTCTGATACCAAGTTTGTCACGTTCCCTAGTCTATACCGTGGACGAGACACGGTACTTGGAGTCACTAGTAACCTCAAGTCAACTCATGGTCTATCATAACACTAGAATCCCGGTGCAAATACCTAGTGAAAGCGAAAGTAATAATATAAAATATTTATAAAAAGAGCTGAATCATAAAGTTTAAAAACAACTAAAAGAAAACTGGAAAGTCTAAAAACTCTGTCTCGTGTCTCGAAAGCCATCTATTTGATGATTTGCTGGGACAAGCTCCCAAACTCCACCCAAATCTAATCAAAGAAAATAAAACCGAAAGAAAATAATCCTTGTCCCTAAAAAAATGAGGACTCACCAACGATGCAGCTGATAACTCCTAAAGGCGATCTGCTACGGGGCTGAGATTGAGATCCTGCAGTTGTATCATAAAATGATACAGCATAAAAGGTATGCATTAGTACTTTGAATGTACCGAGTACGTGAGAGAAACCATAACACGAAGAATAAAACAACCGAGTTGTAAGGACATGCAATGACCAACCGAAATACCGATACTGAATAAGTTGTGATATTGAGGTGGTCAAAGTGACCGTCTCGATGGTCAAAGACATGCTCTAAACCGAGATACTAATTTGAAATATTGTACGAGCTGACTAGTGGAAAAGTATATAAACCGACATATAACCACGTAAGCCAGACGTGGAGTCCGATGTATGCACCTCCCATCGGTACGACCCAATATACCTTTACTAGGATATAAAGACATGAACTGAGCGATCACAGTTCTCAGTCATGATACCAATAAATATATCCTACGGTGGCAACGTAGTTCCGGGAACTTGGGTGCACTGGAACCCCGTCCGCTCGGTGCTAAGTCCTACCTCACCGGATAGTCCTAGACTAACTATTAAGTTGATAGCTTTAAATTAGCCTAAGACTAAGTCAGGAATACCTATCTCGAAGCACCCTGAGAGTCTTATCGGACCGGATTCTATAATCGGTTCTAAGACTGTCGTAGCCGCGACCCGGAAGCGTCATAACCATCTAAAGAACGAACTGTAATCTGAAGCTGGGGTCCTAAAGCTGGTCAGAGCTTCTTATCTCGAAAGTGTCATGACTGTCTAAAGAACCACTAAAACTGGAGCACGAGTCTAATACCGATAACCGAAAGGTCTCACGAACACCTCAAGGATTAACTTTAGTCAAACTAATTAGCTGACATTTTTCTGGACAATATCTGAGGTTGCTAAAATCTGACTCGAGACTAGACTGACATGATTCTCGATTAAGATTTTAACATAAATTAAATACATGTGCTTCCCAATACTAATAGAACCACGTTACATGAAAAACTAGTTCAATCCACAAGTTTCTAATTTCTAGTGAGCTGTGACTAGGGTTGAATTATGCTACTAGCTGCATTCTTTCACAATTTCTAGAAATAGGAATTAATAAGAAATCTAAAATCCGGGAGAAATATTCCTTTGAATCCACAAAGAAATCTGTCCGAAAACTTTTCACATTTCGAAACTATAGGGCTATAACTGATAGAGAAGAAATTAGACAAGGTTTTTAGGGACACAAGAGAAGAACTATTTCTTTGTTGAATTCCCACATACGTGATCAAGAAATTCGAAGAAATTCCTTAAGAATCCTAGGAGAAGTGGGACTTCCCAGTCTCTTGCCCGGGAGAGCTCCTTAGAGAATTTTATGATTTCTTTCTGAAGGTCTGGAGTGGAGAATGAGGAGAAGAACCGTTTAATCCCTCTAAACCCCCTTAATTTAAACATAAACGACGTAGTTTAGGACTAAATAGGTGAAAAATTACAAAAGTAACCCCGGAAATTAAATCTTAAAACTAGCCGACAGGGTCCCACGGTCACTCAACGAGTCATTGGTTGTGACCACGACTCATTGAACTCTCGTTGGTCCCACCGCTCTAGACTAGGAAGCACTCGGATCTCGTAAGGGGTCACTATTTACTTGTTGGATGAACCAACGGGTCGCTGGTTCCTCCCGTAGCCACTAAGGAGGAAGCCGAGGGGTTGACGACGGTGACACAATGATTCATTGGTTGGGACTACGAGTCGTTGTCACCTCCCGTCCTGTCCACTGAAACACTGAAGCAAATCTCGGACTTGACACCATGGTGACACAACAACTTGTTGAGCGATACAACGAGTCATTGTTAACATCATTGTTACTAAAAGAGATTTCTTGGAAAAACTTCAACCGACGACTCACAAGACGCAGTCGTTGTTTCTGGGATGATGACTCGTTGGTTGAGTCGTGGGTCCTGGGAAGGGATTCGAGCTAAACCAATCGCAGTGACAGGACGACTCGTTGTTTCTCACAATGGGTCATTCCTTGTCCCGTGGGTTCTCGACTTCAACCAAGCACAGCCGACCACGACTGATACAACGAGTCATTGAGCGACTGACTCGTTGTCTCAGTTGTTCTGAGACAAATTTTCTAGTTTTTCTTTTTGAATTTTTCTGCAAGGTCCGGAATCGTCTACAAAAGTTTTGGGGTATTAAGCAACAAACATTGAGGAATAAATATCCAAGCCATGACTTGAGTTGTCTCCTCATCTATTTTGAATCTGGTATCATAAATGAGAAAACACATCTAATATGAGATTCCATCCTTTAGCTCTGAGATAATATACACTCTTTCATGACATGATGTTAACAAAGTCTTTTATTAATGTAGACCTACTTAACACATGTCAATTACGAAAGTACCAAATGTGACATTCTCCTTTGGCTCCACATTGTTGAGGGATTAATACATGCAATTCTTCTAATGAAGGTCAACTATGAGAGAATTTACCTACTATTGCATACTGAAAAATTCTCAATGACGTTGATCCTTGTAACTTCTTCAGTCCACTGCATAACCGATTCTCCATTGATAATTGTCATTGCCTTCTTTGAAATGGATTATGTCCTCTCTTTGGATTTATTCATTACGAGGGCATAGTTCGTATTAAGGTTAGGGTTGACTTGGGGATTAGGAGTTGTATTTGATATCGATTGTGTAAGGATTGTTGTGAGCAGTTCTGGAAGAGAGCGACGGAAAATGCAATATGAAGGCTAAAGGTGACACTCGATCAAACTACCAACGCAGTGGCTGACCAGTGGACGGAGTGACCATAACGCTGGTCAAACTAGGGTTTGCATGGATCAAGGCAGAAGGGGAAGGGAGTTTCAAACCTGGGTGTCTAAAATTCACCTGCTAATTGTTTCACAGTAGAAAAAAAGCGAAAGGGGCCTGTCCTTGACAGAAGCTAGTTGGAAATTTCCATTTTTTGGTTGTATATAAGGTTATTACATTTAAAGGTAGCATGGTGATTTTATGTTTATACCCTTGACGGGATATGACTTGTGAGAAAATTGTTCTGTACTCTTTCAGATTGACAGCGCTAGGAAAAAAAGAGTTTGAGGGGCACATCGCCAAGTAAGTAAAAGTTTTGTGGTTGAAGTTTTCACATTCCGGGAAGGAAAGTCACTTTTACATTTTGCCCCATAGAGAGTAACTTTGCCTGGCTGATGCCTTTTTGGAACTATTCAAAAGATTGAGAGGTAAAACAGAATCTAAGAAACCTAGTCTACATTCTATAAAATATTCGAAGTAAAATTAAAAAAAAATTGCTCAAACACATATCCAATAAGATCGTTTATTGGGGTGACGCGACTCCTTTCTCCAAAGTAAAACCAAAGTAAAGAGGCAAGGAATAAAGAAAACATGTATTTTATGTTATGGTAAGATGGAAGAAGAATCAGTAACAATAAAATGTCCTTTAGACAGGACAAGGAGTAAACATTGAGAAGGATCCAAGCAATGCCAAACTAAACCTCAGTTCTCAAGTAAATTAAAAACCCTTCTAAAGAATCCACATGACTTCCTCCCCTCATTTCTATTGGGTGATTTCTTTGAGGAACATATAAATAGCCACAAGATTTTTCTGAATTATTAATAAAGGAACAGAATCCCTTACTTACTATAGGAAAGAGATATGGGGGAAGAAAAATTCTTGGGATGGTGATCTTTGTTGTTGTATGTTTCCAGCAGCAGCAGGGAGGAGGAGGTTATGGATAACCAGGCAGCAGCAGAAATGGTGGAAATGGATGTCTTCTAATTCTGCAGCTTCTTCATCAGTGGTCAATCCAGTTGCCCTTCAATTGTTCTACCACTCTATGGCAATGTCTATCCCATTGGGTATGCAATTATGCCTGTGTTATTATTCAGATTCTTCCCTTTCAAGTTATTGGCTTTCTATTGCTTTCTGGAAACACAGAACTGGGGAATATACTAAGGAAATAGATTACCTAATTAGTGAAATTATTTACAATACATCCATGTGACTGTGTCCTGTTGAAGAAAGCCTCATTTTGTTTCATTCAGAGGTAAACTGGTAGGCTGCACGACTTGCGAAAAATGTATTTCACATACCATTTTCCATAGCATTTTTGAAATGATCTTTGGTATATAGGAAGATTGTAATCCCTATTTTCCTTTTCCTGGAGTTAAATTGATGTTAGTTGTCTTCTGCAGTTATTACTATGTTCAGCTCAATATAGGGCAGCCTTCGAGGCCTTTTTTTCTTGATCCTGACACTGGCAGCGACCTCACGTGGCTACAATGTGATGCTCCCTGTGTTCGCTGCACAAGAGTAAAGTCTTACCCAATCTTTCTTACTTTTGTTACAACTGATTTTTGGTGCTAGTCTGTTACAACGGTTCTCAAAGTTGAGTACAAATTTATATAATCTTATTTGCTTTTTGCCACATGTTATGTAGTTTGGGTTCGGGCTGTAACTGAAATGGCTTATTACTATCTCAAATTAATTGTCATATGTAATCTTATAATGTTCTATCAAAGCATGCATTTCTCTATACTTCTAGTATCCAATATTCTAAAGCCATGAAGATGGAAGTCAATTAAGTACTGAAGAATTTACCCACTGAATTTCTTCTTTATTGGCAACTGGGGATGATAGAGGAGGCTACAGGCATTAAGAAGGCAGGATATATAGGAGCATTATGATGTTGGGAGGAATTGGCCAACGGGAGAAAGAACTGTTATGAGGGAAGGCAACCAAGTCCCCTCCTGCTGCATCTTTTCTCTGGATGGAATAAAATCAAAACCAGCCATACTGGGTAAGTTATACATATAAAGAAAAAAAAAGGGAAGGCAACAGAGAGAGATATTCTTCTTTTTCAAAAAATCCATCGCCTCTTTTTCTAGAGAAATATCATGTTTGAGAGATTAGGGGAGGCCTATTAGTAGATAAATTGGGAGATAATTCTTGTGATTTTGCTTTTGCAAAGGAGTTCCCTGCTTATTGTATATTCCAACTCATTAAAATGATTAATTACCAAACTAGATAAATAAGAAAGGAAGGAAGCTGACTAGTTTAATCAGTTGTTGATGGACTAGTTTGACATTTTCTTGTTTTTGATGATCAAATTTGAACCAGTTTCAAATCTATCAAAGACTTTCTCAGCCTACTACTTCTATACTTGTAGGCGCCCCCATCCATTCTACAAACCAAATAATGACCTCGTGCCATGCAAGGACCTCTGTGCCTCTTGCACCATGTTGATTACAAATGTGAGAGTCCAGAACAATGTGACTATCAGGTTGACTATGCCGATGGAGGTTCATCGCTAGGTGTCCTACTTAATGATGTGTTTACCTTCAATATGACCAGTGGTGCTTGGATGAAGCCTCGTCTGGCTTTAGGGTTAGCAATCTTTATCCTCTCTCATTCTGTATTCTTTCTTTTTATCTGTCTTGCTTGTATGAAAATGTATGAGCTGTAATGTCCTTTTCCAAATACTTGCATTCTTATTTGTGTTCATTTGAAGTTTGTTAAGATTGTTGTCCTATGCCAAATGAAGCGTTATGAGTCTCCATCATTGACAAAAGATAGAACAGTTGGTACAAAAAAGAGTAAAGAAAGAACTGTCAATACCTTCACCTATATGTAGAAGATTATGATTGATATAGTTGGACTTTTAAGAATGACATATACTCAGTAAAAATTGCATCACAGTGTTACGAAATATATTCTGTTCCTCCTAATCAAAAATCAACATCATAAACAGAATTAAGAAAAAGCTCCTCCCTCCCAAGATTCATGTAATAGTTAATATTTGAAGGCCAACTGGACATCTGATTTTCTGTTTTGAGGAGGTAATCCTAGATGAAGCCTCACAATTATTTTGTAAATTTGCATACTTAATGGTCGTGCTTAATTGTTTAAAGAAGGTCCTAACTGTTCCCTCCTTCACTATACTTCCTTAATGTAAATTTAGGCGATAGGTAAGAATAGGTAACTTTGTTCCTTCAGCAGATTCTAAAGCTTCCTTGATAGGATGGATAACTATATTCTATCATATTCCTTCTCCCTTCATATTAGTTGAGCCTAGGAACTATCTTTTAACACGACGAAAGAATTTCACTTTTCATTTTCTTGTAACTTTATAGGTGTGGATATGATCAGTTACCAGGTCAATCTCATCATCCTTTGGATGGAGTGCTTGGTCTTGGGAAAGGAAAAGCCAGCATTGTGTCTCAGCTTCACAGCAAGGGTCTGGTGCGAAATGTGGTTGGCCATTGCTTGAGTGGTAGAGGAGGAGGTTTTCTCTTCTTTGGAGATGAGGTTTATGATTACGCACAGTCTGGACTCCTATGGCACATGATCGCATGTAATGCATTCTCACTCAAATCCCAACATCACCTATTTGGAGAAATACAAAAGAGACCAAGCAAACTTTCTTCTAAATTCTCTCACCCATAGCTTCTCCAATTGATGTTCCATGCATTACAGGAAGCACTATTCAGCAGGATCTGGAGAACTCATATTTGGGGGTAAAGGCAATAAGGATTCAAGAATCTTTTGTAGTCTTCGACAGTGGAAGTTCCTTCAGTTACCTAAACTCACATACATACCAAGGTTTCATTTCACTAGTAAGTTCTACAACATCTAATTTGCCTCTCAAAAGTTTACGGATGTCTTTGATTGGTTTAATATGTCTATTATAACTTAGTGTAGTTCCACTTCTATTGACAGTTGAAGAAAGAACTGAATGGGAAGCCACTAAGAGAAACAATGGATGACTATACACTCCCATTGTGCTGGAAGGGAAGGAGACCTTTCAAAACTATAAATGATGTGAAGAAATACTTCAAGAACTTCGCACTTGGCTTTTGCTAATGGATGGAAATCCAGAGCTTATTTCGAAATCCCCTGAATCATATCTTATTATCTCAGTAAGATTTTCAACATATCTGCTCTTTCCATGGTGTATTGATGTTAGGATGGGGAAAAATCCTCTATGTATGATGGATACACGAACTTGTTTTGTAGTCAAAGGGCAGTGTCTGCTTGGGAGTTCTAAATGGTACCGAAGCCGGCCTGCAAAATGTCAACCTTATAGGAGGTATGAGATCTGGCAGAAGAGAGTAGCCTAAACTCTCCTTTCATCTAAAATGGTTGCCTGTTTTGAGCTTTCTCTATTGAAGTGCATTTTTCCACTATCATTATATTTGGAGTTAATTTAAGGACAATCACATACCTTTTCACATCCAATTCCAATGAAACATCATTTGACTAATCGAATTACCTGTTTTCTGGTTTCCAGATATATCAATGCAAGATAAAATGGTTATCTATGACAATGAAGCAGCAATAGGTTGGAGCCCTGCAAATTGTGACAGGCCACCAAAGTCGAGTAACATGATAATAATGTAATTAAAACTAAGACTAATCTTTATCTTTGGTTCGTGTTACCTTTCTGTTTTATCTTTCTATTTGTATGTGCTTCACAATAAATGGGAATAATAATAAGAAGCCCTCCCTTTGTATGTATCTGGTATAGATCTGTTTATCTTTCTTTCTTTTGTATGTATCTGGTATATATTTCCTACATTTTTCCTTTTTTGGTCCACATATACTTCTGGTTATCGTACTGAAGTGATTGCGCACTCGGAAATGTAAGTCAAAAATAAACCTGCTTCGACAGAGTTGTCAATATGGGCCGGTTCGCCACCTGAACGCTCAATAGAGCTTTGACGGGTCAGCTCAAGCTGGCCCATCATTTTAACGGGTCTTAAAACAACAAGTCCAATCCATCACTACGTGGGCTGCCGGCTGCAGGTCGCGCCAGGCCAGCCCTGCCCACTTTTTAAATATATATATATTTTAATTCCTTAATTTAAATTCTTACTAACATAAATATTTACAAAATAATATTACATGATGTTACTACTTACTAGCCAAGTCTCAAATCCACCAATATAATTCTAATAATACTTATTAAGTTTGTCTTCAAATAAAGATTTGGTTGTATAACTTCAATTTGGAAATCACCGTCATTTTATGCAAATATTTTAGGTACAATCGTACAAGAAAACAATCTTCTTAGACATAAAGTTTCTATAAAACTGAATAACTTTTGACACGATGCCCACTGAATTCAAATAGATATATTAATTATCAAACTAAACAGTTAATGATTAATAATACAACTAGTTAAATAGAAATATTAACCTAATTCTTTATCAAAGATCATCATAAAATACAAAAACAAATGACAATATTTTATCCAATTAAAATGATGGTTTAAGTAGACTTTAACTCTGAAGTCCTCTTGTTATGTTAGTACTCTATTTATTTTTAATTAATTTTTTATTAGGCCCGCGGGCTAACCCGACTCATCTTGCTCAAGCCTCGCGTCACCAACGTGATTTTCTTGAGCAAGGTAAAAAGCCTCATTTCTAAAATGAGCTCCAAAAACTGCAGCCCAACCCTATCCTGACCGACCACTCATCGTGACCTAGCCCATATTAATGGCTCTAGTTCCAAGATGAGTTATACTTCAATTTTGATGAATAATGACTGACAGACTTCTCGCTCATCTTCTACACTTATGAAACCTTTTAATTATTTAGATATCAATTATTAAGTCTGCTTATTTTTAAAATTTAAATTTTAATCATTTAGATATTCACCTTAAGTCTGTTTAGTTATTAAGTTTTACTATCACTTAGGTTTGAATAGATGTGAATGATTAAAATCTATAACAAAATATTAATATCATTAAAATGTCTATTAAAAGATTCTTACAAAATGACACCAAAGATTACTCCATCTACTTTAATCACTAACCACCATCACTACCCCACCCACAACCATCATCCTTAGTCACAACCAGCACCACCATCAATCACCACAGTTAGTTGTCACCACTATTTGTGATTATTTATAATCTTCACCACCGGCCACCACTATATATTGCCAACCAACGTCATTTGTTCACCATCTTCATTATCTATTACCGTCCACCATCTACAATTATTAGCCATCACCACCACCAACCGCTATTAGTCACTACTGCTAGACACCATCACTACTAGCTACTACTCACAACCAAAGATAATCAACCAACATCTTTACCAATCAACATCTAAAACCACCATCGCTAGCCATCACAAGCCGTATACAATGGAGTCCCTCCTACATCAATACCTCAATCAGAATCGGCCCCTCCCGCTGAACCTCCAGTTAGCTAGTATGAGCTAAAATGGGTGGAAAACTATGGAATAGTTCAAGGGATTCAAATCCAATCATTACACGCCATAAGTGAAAATTGAGGAGGAAAGACTTAAGGAAGAATACCCGACCATTTGGAAACAAATTCACCCTAGGGGACTCCAGTTCATTTTCGCAGACCCAAGTGAGTGCAACCTCAACCTTGTACATAAATTTTATGCCAATTGGGATGCTGACAGAGACCTCAATGAGGTAAAAGTGAGGGGTAAAGTGGTGTCATTCGAGGCAAATGATCATGTGGATTCATGGGGACTCCGGTGGTCCCACATGCACCATTATGAGAGATGGTGTCATCCTCCTAATAAAGAGATCAGACATGTGCTTTGTGATCGATACTCAAATGCGAGATAGGTGCGTTGAAAGAATGACAACACCCACAAAACGTCGTGGCTATAGGCAATAATTTGACCAAGAAAGCTCGAGTGTGGTTGAAGATCATCTATACACAGATCATGCGAGGCATGTTACCACACGGTCACTCGCAATCAGGTGTGCTTAATATACATGTTGATGATTGGGCAATGCTACTTGGGCCATATAACAGCGCTATGATGCATCGTGCACATGAAAGCACCGGTCGAGGTTTTACTATAGGAGCATCATTACACAGTATTTGAGATCTCATGACATTAATGAGGAGGAGGTTGACTATCACCCGGTGATGGCGGATATACCTGTAATTTGGATTTACCAGTTTATTTTTAGTTGTGTCATTGCAGTTGTGCACCAGATTATAATTCTTCACAAATAATTCCTTTGTCCTAGAATTATAACTTCCAAACAATTACGTCATAGACAACCAGTTGGACATTTTACCCTCATTCTAGTTAGTTCATTAACGACATATCTAACTTTACATGTTCTTGAACTGCATACTTAGTAATTGCTTCTTTAAACTGCTTTATAATTTCAAAAGCAAGTCCGGTCTCCCAAACTATTACTTGACAAATAGGATTAAATAAAACCCTATGCTTGTTTCTTTTTGCTCTTCTTGCTCTTTTTGCTCTTTTTGCAGGTTGTTGAACCTCACCTGCATCATTAACATCTTGATCTATATCTATTTCAAAGCTAACAGCTTCATCTAAATTAAAGAATGACTCATCACTAGCTATTTTTTCCTCTAGAGTACTCTTTTTTCTTTGATACATGCTCATTATATCCTAAATATGCACCTTTTTTTTTTTACCTAAATCAACTCCTTCAGCTCTAGGGCCTTTTTCTTTCTTTTTTTTAAAAATCTATTTTGGCAGCTTTTTTTCTTCCCTAAGAATTCTAACCTCCTCAGAACCTCATTATCATATTCGTCTTTACCTTTATCAAACTCTACATTGTCTAAATCTTCACTAACTAACAATTTCACTTTTTCAATCAGACCCAACTAATGGAGCATCATCTTTAGCAATAGTAGTTGAAGTCCCACCCAAAGTCCTCTAAAAAACCAGCAGAAGTACCACTCACAATAGGCTCTTGAGGTTGTGTAGTCTCTTCAAATCCTAAACCCTCACTACCCCAAAAGGTTTGACTACACTCATTATCAAAAGTAGCACGAGATTCCTCACTTATATGATTTACATATTCAAGGGCAGGGAGGACCACAACAGGGCACAAAATTCCTCACTTATATGATTTACATATTCAAGGGCAGGGAGGACCACAACAGGTTCTTCAATCAAGTGGGATACATAGAGTTCAACGATATCCCTATCTTTTTTAGTTAGGGTACAATATCAATAATGTCCCTATCCCTTTTAATTTCAGCTAAATAACCAGATTTAGGTGACCTGACGTAAATAATGCAAGACGAACAATTATATCAAATTTCTTTAACATAATCAACAAACTTGAAGTAGGAGAATTTATCAACATCTACATTAAAACAATATTTAACAGTACCTCCTTCGTACTTAATAATGAATTTTTGTTGTAACTTCCTTCCATGGTGAAACCTCAAGGTCACATACACAAAATCCATTCTCAAACTGAAGACATTAAAAAAAATACAAGTTGAAGATTGAGGTTTTTTTCTAGGAAAAACCCTAAATCCAAAATCTACACCAACCCTAAAAGCAAAATACTAAACCTGGGTATTTTGTGTTCGTCGATGAGCACCTCATATTCAGAACATCTTCCAAAATGCAATGTAATCAACTGAGTTCGAGTGTGAGATTAAGTTTAGAATTTGGGTAAGTCTAGAAATAACGACCTGTTTAGGAATTAAGGGTATTTATTTGGGAACAGGTGGGGTCTTTATTTGAAAAATGGGTGGGTCACAAATTAATATAATTGATTTTGAATAATTTATATATATAAAAGAAACTCATAAATATGTGACCTCTTTAAAACGCACATTGACTCAACAACATCCAACTTTAATTTGGTATAAATAAGGAAGGATTGAATAAAATTTACTTAAAAATTGTTAACAAAATATCTAAACGCCGATAAAATAAAAATGCTAAAATAAATTTAATGTATAGATTTGCTCTTGTATATAATAGAAAAATATCAACTACTAAAAGTGAGCAGTATATTTGGCATGACATTTATGTAAAGATCCAATAAAAATCAGATTGACATTTCACTGATCTGTCATTCAAAACCAACATAATCTCTTTATATACAACATGAATTGATTACATGTCATTTTTAATTACAATTACGTAAACCGTGTTTACATATGCCTATACTTTTCAATTAATATCCAGCTATTCTTTCTCCGTCACTCCATTATACTCTCCCTTTTCAGCCAATTTTGACTCACATACTCACCAAAAAAGAAAGCAATAATAATAATAATAATAGAAACTTATTTCTTACATGCAAATTTCTCGGAGTTTGATCCGTTTTATTTCCATTTTAATTGGAGACGTGCTTTTTGTTGCTTGAATTCCAATATATAATCGGTTTTACATATCGTTACTTTAGGGAGTCATTATGGAATAAAAGTATTTGATGTCATCATCGAATTGCCTAGATAAATATTATCAACTCAATTTCGTATATGCATCAATAAGGAGGAGGAGGAGGGAATCTTCAATCAAGGTTAATCATATTTCCTTTTTGAGTCTTTTAATTTGTTGAAAATTTTAAAATGATTTCAGGAGTTCAATCTGGATGGCTATTCTTTACTATGCTGAATTTAGGGGTTATGGATAAGTAAGATGACAGTAGTAATTATGTGAAATGAATTAGCTTTGGTTTATGTTCGTTACAATGATGAATTCAATTGTAATTTGTTGTCTTTCATGATGGCTCTTGGATTGGACCTTTTCACAGTTGGAATCTATCATCCTTTTCTCGATTATGATGGTGGTAATAATTACGGTCTGCTGCTTTTTTAACTTTTGATGTTTACCTTTTCTTGACCATATATATGTCTACATCATTTAGACTTTGTCAATGGCCAGAAGTATACTATGTTTGCTTGATAGTAAAACACATCCAGTGGTACACCATTGTTGTCTTTTAATTTGTAAATCAGAGTTTCACATGTGAATTTAGATTGAGTTGTATTTCCCCCAAAACCCAATTTAATCTTGTAATGAAAGATTGAATCTTTTTTCTGTTGTCTTCTTTCTATTTTTCTCTTTTTTTTGGTGGGGTAGGGGGCTTAAGTCAAATCAATCATCATTTTCAAATGATGTACACTTTAAGTTCTGCATTTTAATTTTTCTGGTTCTATCCGAGGTTCAAATGCTGTCAATGGACCATGTATGCATTTCTTTTTGCCTTCTTGAGTAGTTTTTGAGTCATGCTAGAATGATGACGGGTGCCTAAAATATGGTAATATGTTTCAAGATTGATGCTTGATTTATGTTTTTGTAGCATTTAATTTGTGTAGACGAGATCAAGTGGTGCCTTATTTTTAAGAAATGCTTTCATATCCGAGTAGTGATTTGCATTTGCTTAGCTCCCATGTAAAAATGTTTAATTTGGAAAACTAAAATAATTCTGGTCTGACTACAGAGTGCCTGGTTTAGTTCCTGTCTAGCTGAGGAGTTCTTGAAATAGATGGAGGGGAAGAAACATACACAAAGTACTATCGCCAAGCTTATGGGACTTGAAGAGTTTCCACCTAAGCTGCCTCTCCCTAGTAATAATAAAAGAAGAGTGCTCTCGGAGAACTATCTCCAGAAAACGGCTTCAATAAGAAATGAACTAACAAAAGAAACAAACTAACTTTGAAAAGTGGGCCAAACTTTGACAAATTATGAAGAAAAAGTGATGGTCCAATTTAGACAAGCCCATCTTGGCATTTAGTGGGCTTGGGCAGCACTGGTCCGTAATCCTTCCACTGCAAAGAACGGGAGGCAATCGTTGCTCTGTGAAACTAGCCTGACGCAGTCCCCTCCACTCTAGGATCCATGAAACCTAGGCCTTCGCCTATATCACATGGGCCAGCTCCCTGCTTGAAGAGGGCAGTTCAGTATACTACAGGCTCAAACCCTACCAATTGGACTGATCGAATGTTCCATCACTTTAAAGCGCCCACTCAGGTTACAAGCTCATGTTATTAAGCTCGGCATACAATCATTTAACTCTCAATCTTATAAATTACGTATATTATATTTCCTCAAGCGATGTG